>JACM01067364.1:0-14253 GCA_000787095.1 Periophthalmodon schlosseri
AACACCCTCCGACAGCAAAATTATTTCAAACAGCTCTGCATCAATAAGCAGTGTTAAAAGTAAAGGTCCTGTTTGTACAATAACAACAGTCAGACAGTTGTCATGTGGAATATGAGGCAGAGGCAGAAGTACACAATGTCCTTGAAGATCCATAAATACTTAATACAGTCCTCTCAACAGCCTCTATAGCAGCATGATTGTGCAACTATCCTTGGCACGCAACAGTTTTTACAAAGACGTAGAAGTCAAAAGCAAACAGATTTGAATAAAATTTAAATATTAAGTTACAATCTCGACTTTCTAGTTCACATAGAAAATAAAGGTTTCATATTTTGACCGATTTTAAAGCGCACAAAAAGAAGTGATTGTATCAAGGGAATATGATTTGTAACTGTGGAAGCTGCTACGAGGAGTTTAAAACAATCAAAAGCAGGTGAGGCATCTTAAAGCCTGTTTATAGAGTTTTGTCCTTCTGTAGTCAGAGATAAGCATTCAGTCCTCTGTCACTTCAACAGGAGCCGTACAGGAGCAGTATATGTAACCCAGTGTAATAGAAGTGTGAGAGGAGGGCCATTCACACTGAGAATAAGCCTGTCTGTGTGTGCCCTCAGGATGCACACAAGGAGAGTTGGCTCAAACTTTTCCAGGCCACAAAGTAAATGGAAATTCAAAGCCGTGGTATTACAATGAAAGCGTTGGCTTCAGTTCTGTCACAGAGTTTTAGATTAAAGAGCTAAGTTTGGGATTCCTAGAAGTTCCAATGTTTGATGTAGTTTCATTGAAAGTTTGTTTGTGAACAATTCCCACCATGTTGCCAGAAAACATTGCAGAGTTCCTATATATGGAACACCAAAACTATTTTATTAAAATGCATCCGTAACGCTGCATATGTCTTTGTTTGAGAAGAGATTAAGTGAATGAGAAAATTTATATTAATATGAAAAGCCCATATTATTTCTCCATAGTGGAACAGATAAGGACATGCAAAGTCAGCCTCATGTTTCTGGTTTCCATGGATATTATCAATTCAGAATGTGCTGTGAACAGGCAGTGAAATCTCCTGACTTTTTTTTTTTTTTTCAAAATGGGAATTCACTCTAACTTGCACAGTTGCATGACATGTCTGTTCTAGTAATTAATTTTTCATAATTATCAGGGATACATGCTTGGGGGAAATTAAGTTTTCTTATTCTGTTTACCAGGTTAAATGATTAATTTCAGCTGTCAATCCAAAAGCTCTACTCATTATCTAATATGGCCCACTAATTACACCCTGTACAGTTTGGGCCCTCTCCTAAACGAGCTTATATTAAGTGCTAATTGTCCAGGGACCAGTGGAAGATATACAGCTCCCATTAGACCTGAAGTTGAATTCCTTTAGAGAGCCGTCAGAGCCATCCAATTACAGCCATAATGAAATCAATTTAGAGATTAGTGAAGCAGGTGCACAGGCCACGCCCATGAGAGGAGAAGACCCTCCTCACTCACCCTAATGGGATGGAAGAGGAGGACTTTGGAGAATGGTTTATTCAGTTTGTGGAATTTTGGTGTTTGTTAAAATAAGATAAGAGAACTTTTATTTGTCCCATAAAGAGGACATTTCAGTGTAAAGGAAGCGGTAGAATAAAAAATATGCAGTCAAAAATCTAGACAAATAAGTACTTCAAAATATGTATTACCGTACATCCATCAGTTTAACTACAATATTAAAATATATTTGAATAAACTTAAGATAAAAAATAAACATAAAGGAAATGTCACAACAGTGTTTTTGCAATGTATTTTGTTAACGACATACAAATGAAACTCCAAGCTGAGGACACTGGCACACAGAACTGGAAAACATGCTTAGATCTGGTGATACCACAAAATTTAGCCCATAACGCTAATGCTAATAATGTTAATAATATTAATAATGAAAGTTCTTAATAATATAAATATAAAGTTTATCTAAAAAGTGATTTCAAGCATGTTTTCTAAGACATACAGTGACATTTACTCTTGGACAGCATCCTAAACCCATTGCCTTTTACCCAGCCCTCTTTTTATCCACAAACAGCATCAGAAATGGCTCACTACATTTATCCCAGCATCCTTTTCTATAGAGAGTGAGAGTGCCCTTCACCTCCAGATAGCAGAGCACTTATCAGCCACGCTACGGCCTGAGTCAGTGTGGTGTGACCAGCAGTGACGGACCACAGAGCACGGCCCGGCGACAGCCTCCCCAGTGCATCAGTGAGAGAGTGGCTAACAGCAGAGCCATGCTACAGCCATAGTGAACATAGAAATGTGTTACAGAGATGGACAAACCTATTTCAGTCTGGAGAAACCATTGACACCCAACAATGTCAGGTTTCAACAGCAATGAAAATGGCAAATGGTTTCATCCAGATTTGAAGGTTTTTGTGCGAACTTCTAACCGGTTGTGAAATAAATAAATACATGTACCAAGCGTGCCTGTGTGATTTTGCCTTCTCTAATCAGTGATAAATGAATGGTATACAAACACTTTTAATCCTGTGTTGCATTTTGAACACTAAAAAATAAACTATTAAAACATGTATTTAATTTTAATTGCGTAATTGCTATAACAGCGGAGGACCATTGCCAGCTTGAAACCCATGCATAGGAATTTAAACCAGAAAAGCAGAAATCACAAATACCTACACTTAGGCCATCCTCTCATTGAATTGGCTGGGCTTACCATGACCACTTTGGCTATTTCAACATAAACATTTTTCAACAACAACAGTACTCTACAGCACTTCTTGATGTAATGATAACCTGGAATATCATACCCGCCAAAGATGCCAAGTGGTGTTTAAAAAAACTCATCGCATTAGACTTGTGTAGACTCTGGTGATGAAATTGGCCATTTTCTGATATAATGGTGATATGGATATAAAGCCTTGATATTTCGCCTCTATCTTCTCAGTCGTATCTCACCTGTGGATAAGTGAATGGTTCATTAGCATATTGAAGAGCTAATCCCCCGGAGTGACTTACAGTAAGATAATGTCCCAGCATGCTAATGATGCTAGCTACTATTTCTTGCATTTCAATATAGTAGGTCTACAGATAAGGCTTTGAATCAGCACTCAGGTAAAGGAGTCACAGTGTTATGAAAGATGTTGAGGCAGCAGCAGACTCTGTCTTTCTCTTGTAGTGATGAAGTTGCCTCCGAGACACAGGTGAAGTTTGGGGTAAATCTAAATGTGATATCTGGAGTTGAGGAGGTGTAGCAACTGCAAGTTTTATTTTGAGTTTTATGTTGTTCTTTAAAAACAATCATGTATTTGTTTAATTTAACAGGAAGGTTTAACAGCCTTTTTATTTCTGATTTAAACTTGAAAGTCCCCTGACCAGATGTCCTGTTATGGACACTCGATTACTCTTCCATCAACTTACAATATCTTCCAGCTAACTTCCAGCTCTAGAGAGGGGTCTGTAATGCTCTGCTATTAATGTCAAATGGGTCAAGTGAAAATGTCAAATTTACCTTCATGTACATAGACCTTATTCCTAGTTTAGTCATTGTTCAGACGGGTTTAATCTAGTTTTTATCTAGATCCTAGTCCTATTTAGTATTTGTTTAGTCTATTATTTCTGAGCTGCTTCTTGATGTAAAAACACCTATTTCCTTCTAGGCAGGGATGTTGTCTTCTGCTCAAAACTGTGGTTCATGTGTCACATTGAATCCTCAGCAGACAGCAAAGGGGTAAGTGTGACTCTAGGGACAGCACTGCGGATGGAGAGAGAGACAGGGACAGAGACAGAGAGAGAGGAGAGAGAGAGAGAGAGAGAGAGAGAGAGAGAGAGAGGGGAGCTGTGTCTGGATGTTTGTGAATGCATGTCACACTCCTGAAAATCCCCAGGCACAGAGTTCAGTTCAGGTGGAGGGCCCCAGCTCTTCCTCAGACCATCAGAGAGAAGAGGCTAGCTGCTAAATGATGCACTGCTAAGGGGCACAAACAAACCATGAATTTCTCCTTTTTAACAGTTCTGCAAGACACAAACATTAACTAAATGCAGCTTAGGGAGCATATCCACTGAAAAATGGTAAATCTGACTCAGAGAGGAGGTAGGCAGGATAGCTCAAATAAACAAGAACCACTGCTTTGCAAAAGTTTTAATTTATGTAAGATTTTCAGGCAAAACACTTGGCCTTTGACCTCTCTTCCCCTTCAGGGCGTATTAATGAGTGAATCTAAATTTGGCTTCGAAATAAACTTTAACCATCTGTTGTATACTTACACTTATGTGGCTGAGCAAACCTTTAATTAAATTAAAAGAAGAAGAGTCGCTGCCAGTGCCGTAGACCAATCACACATCATGGCAAAAATATACTGCTCAGATTTCAACCTGAGAGTTTGGAATGGATTGAAACCTGTGTCCACTAAACAAAATTATTTCACCTTCCTGAATTGATCTATTTGAATTAGTAATGCCCATTACAAATTCTGTAATTTTACATATTATAACAGTTGCCAGTAACAGTTTCAAAGGTCGTCATCTGGACAGATCGAAACATTTCAGCTACTATAAGAACCACTGTCAATCTGATTTAGACATAACTGAAGCCTTTACTACTTTGTATCGAAAGAAGGATTACATTGGCCTTGTACAAAGCAAGATATGTTTAATGCTGTAATAACAGTTTTTATTAGTTAGTTTAATAGTTGTGAATTAAAATAGTTCATTTTCTAGTTGTGACTGGTTTAACTACTGTCATATGTTGGTTGTAAGTAATTTAACTACCCCAAATCCTCTGCTGCAAAGACCAACAAGTACAAAAACATGTTCACAACGTTCTCTCAGAAAATGGTGAGAGTCTGGTGAAGCGTTCTGCCAGTTCTGTATCCATCATCGTGCTAGAGCCAAAAGAAGATACACCCATTCTCCTCAACACACACTGAAAACGAGCTGTTCAATTCACATCGTCAAATGCCAAGACGTGATTATTTTTATTGCAAATGTCAGAGGGAAGAAGACTGCAGATTCTTACAGTTTCGGGCGGTTGGATTTTAAAATACTTTCCCACCTGAATGCAATACATATTTTATAACTGTCTAAATGTGGTAGTCAGCAGTTATACCGAGCAGAGTGCATTTACAGTAATCTTTGGATATGACTGCTCAGTTTTGTTTTTTATGTACACTTATGCCAACCATTTACAAGTTTTGCCTTATTTCATCAAGTTTAGATGGCATAGGGGTTAGGTAGTGGCACTCATGTTGGGTAGGCTCACAAGAAACTGCAAATTTACCAAAAGTCTCTCCCTGCTTTCTACCCCGTTCCACACAGCTTACAGTCCTGAGTCAAAATAATAATAATAACTTAATTTTTCAAGGACCTATCCCTTTAGAGGTCCCCTAGGCCTAGAAAATAATTTGCCTTATAACTTTATTTTGCCAAAGGCTTTTCCATGCCTCTAGGTTTTATCCCTTAAATCATTTTTGGACTCCCACTTCTCCCCTAAAATAATCTATTCTGCCAGTTTTTCTTCCACTTGGTTCAACATTTGTCTTCTACCCCTCTGTGAGCTGTTTATACTCCTCTCAGTGAAACTCAGTCAGTGGAGCAGGAGGAGGGACAGGACAGGACAGGGGGAGTGACTGATGATGTGTCCGGGGCTGTGCTGCGTCTCGTTGGGATAAAAATGACCCGTGTTCCACATCTATTCAGCTCTAAACTGTAAAAACCAGAACACCATCGGGTATACACGCCTCTCTGCTCATAGTTGGAAATCTACACTCTGCAGAAGAGTATTTCCCCATGTCTTCAGGCTTGTAAATTATTGACTTTATCTTGGAGTTCAAATATCTACCAATTGTGTTAGTATCTGGTTGTATTTTCTCGTTCCCTTGTTTTATCTGGCAAACACTACAGGGGTCTGCTGTACGCACAAAGGGCTGAAAGACAATTATTAGCATCAGGCTGTCAGACTCCTTAACTCAAAGTACTTGCATGATGGACTACAATAATAAGCACTTAAGCGATTCTCTTGTTGTGTAGTGTGTGAAAGTACTTATGTAGGAGTGTATCATAAACTGTATATATAAATGGATATAGCTAACCAGCTAGCGGCCGTATTCTAAATGGGCACATTTCCAGCTCCATCGACTCTGGCTCCAGTTCACTTTACATTGAAAAACTGTCGCCTCTCTCTCTGTAACTGCTGCTGTCAGGCTCGTCATTTTGTTGTTAAAATGTTCGTATTAACCCGCTTTACATGATCCTGATGTTTTATTTATTTGAACATAAATAACAGACCAATCAGGTGCCTTCTTTCCCCAAAGTCTCCCCATAGTCTGCTTGCATTAGCAACAAGTTTGACTGACAGCGTTGCTAAGTGCCCACTTTCTGCTAAACCAGCGGTGCGGGTGGGAAGGGGCAAAAGAGCCTCTCTCCCAGTTGTCTCTTTGGTTGCTATGATATTCATGGTCGGAATTCCAAATATGGACCTGTGTGTATGCACTTTTTTATCCTAATACAGTGTTATTTTAAGTGAGTTGGCAGGTTCTTATCCAGACACATTTCATTGCCTTGTTGACTGTGTGTTAACTTGTATATAACAAATAAATATAAACCTAAACCTTTATTAAATTACTCCAAGTAAATTGTGCAAGTCTGGGTAGGGTGTGCACTGGATGTGACTATTTGTGTCCATTTTAGCCAATAGTAACACTTATATATTGCATAAGAGTAATGGCAAAATGATTACTGATTACTTACAATTGCATGCTCAGTGATTAGGGCTTGTCTCATTTGAAAAACCTCCCACTGCATTGACCCAGTCTTGTAAAGGGTTTAATCCACTGGTGCAGACATCCCGCTAAAATGTGTTCTTTTACTGAACCTATTGAATTCTCAGAGATTTATGAACCCATGCTGTGTTTTTCATTCCCACCAAGAACTAATCATTTCTCCAACACCACACGACTGAATGATTTTATTTAAATATGGCATTAAATGTAATTCAAATGTGGAAGTAAAACCTTTAACGCCTGTGCTTGGTGGGATACTGAATAACAAGAGATTATTCAGTTTTATTTGAAATCGATGTGTTACTTTTGTGGAAAAACTTTCATAAAACTTTCTGTAAAGGGGAACTATGTAACATTTTCTGGTGAAGGGTCCACCACGAGATCGTCTGTGAAGTGAACATGTTGATGCTTTTAGTATGGCATTAAAGCAGACCTGTACTGCAAAATTGACTTTTTAGAGCTTTTAAATGTTGTAGTTGTTTCCCCTCACCATTTACTCAACTGAAGTTGTATTTGGAGCGATTTGTGCATGTTTGAGCAATCTTTGATCATTTATTTTCAAGACGCCATATTGCCAATCAACTCCCGTTTTCACCGCCACCGGCATACACCTACTGGTCTGTACATACTTCATTCGCCGATTTGACTTTTGTAATCGATGATATGCGATTCGGCAGCGTCACATAATCATTTTAGTGCAATGAAAAAAATCCATGCCTTGCAAGCATGATGTGCAGCTATTCATCGGAGGTGACACGGCTCTTTGTTATGATGACATTTATGGCTCCGTCAGCTGCCGTTGGGCAGTGCAGTTTTCTGACGCACAAGTCAGCGCTTCTTCTATTAAGTCGTTTTAGATGAATTTTTGCAATTTAAAATGTCTAAATTATAATAATCCATGGATGTCATAGATTACTAACTATATAGAAGACGCAGCAGACATAGCAACACATAGGTCTTCTTTAAACTATATCTCCTTGGCAACAAGCAAGTTAAAGGTCAGCTATGTGGAAAGGCAAGTTTTCTCACAGTAAGAATGCTTGTTTAAGGTTTTTTAAAGCACAGGTAATTGGACAAATGCAAGAGGACTTTAATGCCATGAACACTCCAGACAAAGCATCAGACAAACAAACATCTCCATGGAAACAAGCAGCGGGCAGATTCTCCACAAGGAATGTTACATACCTTTAACTTTATTTTTCGCACTATATGAGCTCTCAGACTGAGTATTATTCAGCTGCTTTGATATCTCAAGCTCTAAGAGAGATACAGTGTCATTGGTGACCTTGGAGCTAAAATTCCCAATAAAAATGTCATAAAATTTTGAAATATTATGGAAACTCTCTTTATTTTGTGTCTGTAAAATCATGGCTACATACACCTGTGGTAACAATATTTCACTCCTTCAATCCCATTACTTGTTGTAGGGCTCCTCTGTTAGTCACTGAGGCTCTTCAATGGCACTAGAGAGAACTGTTGAATTTCCTCTTTGGACAAAGTAAATCAAAACTCAGTTGCTTGGTTTAGTTTTGATAAGGGGAAAATGTGCCAGACAAACAAAAAAATATATAAAGCAAAAATATAAGCAAATATCTAAGAATAAGATAACCAATGTATACAAAATTGGCGATTGCTTCTCAGGCTGTGAAAGAAAGAGTTATGCTGTCTGCAGTGTACTTCAAATTCATAACATTTGTATAACCTGTGCTGTTGTATTCCTCTGTGTTTCTGTATCCTCAGCAATCTTAACACTGCACATTATCAGAACCTCTCGCCTGTTACTTCCCTTAAGTCTTCACTCAAAGAGTCAAATCAAGCCTAACTGCATACAGGACATCACCATGGTAACTATCCTTCTCCTTCACACCCTCCCTCCCTCTGTCTGTCTCTTTACAGCTACACTTCTTATGTGCAGGAAATAAAGAAAGCACAAATCAGTGTAACATTTAGATCATGTTCCTTCGGTGATTATTTATTATTATGAAAAATGTATTGACTTTTTCTTAGTGATTTGAGTGTTTTTTTTTTCTTAAATAGCCTAAACTAACTTGTAATGTAATATTCACTTCTAATCACGGACAAATGTGAACCACAAATTAAAAAAATAAATAAATACGATTCATATTAGAAGGAGCTGGTTAACGCTATCTTTTCTGTCTAATTAATATTGGGTTGACTCTTAATTTCTGTAATAGAATTCAAATTCAAAAAGCATAATATTTCTACCCTTACTTTTCTGTGTTTTTCAGATTCCCTTGTTAATGTTACCATCATGGCTCTATCCTGTGTGAGCTGCTCCTGTGAGCTTTCTGCAGACTTGAGTCTTTATGCTTAGGGCAGATAAAGCTCCTTTGTTGGATCTTTCGGGGCAGACTGAGTAATTATGTTGCCAAGCACCATTAACCCTCCTGACACAGCCCCCTCTTTCTGCTTCACCCCCAGCTACAGGCGCTAAAGTTAGCTCAAGTCTAAAAACACAAGGTGATTATCTGTCTGACAGGTGAGTTCAACAAATGGACCCAGCATAAAATACCAAAATCTAAAAATCTACTCTAAATATGAAGTGAAATTCAACAGTGTCTCTGTGTTATATAGTGTTTCAGAGTGCTGTGTTGTAAGAAAAAACTCAGAGAGGCCAGGCACCAAGAAGTCTGTCTTTCACTCCAAAACATAGCAGAAGATCTCTAAATGAAGTATTTAATCTCAGTGTAATCCAGTATTATGAGGCCTCGTGTATGTTTGAGTAAACCTGTATTTAGCTGCCTTTGAAGCTTGAATTGTCAGAAAATTACAGTTTTCATGTATCCCCTATCTCCACCCGCTGCTTTGTACTTACACTACTTGTGGTTATTTATGCCACATACCCATTTTTCAACATTAAAAACACATAGATACAATTCTGATGCTTGCTAGTGAAAGACCACTATGAAGAGGCGGGTCTATCAGTTCTATAGTTTTGAACAGGAATTCAGTGGACCTGTTCTTATTTTTAAGATTTTTTTAAAGATTTTAGTTTTAGTTTAATATGTTAAGTGCAAAATAATTATTTTACATATGTTATAGTGTCATGCTATATACCCCAAAATACATAGTATGTCTTTGTTAAAAGGCCATATTACATTATTTTCTGATCTATGCTATAATGTTGTTTCCTCTTCAAAAACACACTGTTTTGTTTTATTCACACATGTTTAACACACAAACCTTTCATATTTAGCATGTGGTCTTCTCTCAAACTGAAAACACTCTGTTCCACCTTGTGATGTCACGTGGTGATACAGGAAGTGCTCCACTGTGTTTTTAAACTCCATACAGCTTCACTAGAATCATTTGAATGATTTCAGCCCTGGAATTGCCCATCTCTACTAAACAGAAGGTAAATGGTAACTGTTAACTTGAAAACTACCGGTTTATGACATCACAAGGTGGAACAGAGCACTTTGAACTTTGGAGATGTAGACAGACTAATAATAAAGGGTTAATCAAACATGTGTCAGTGAAACAAACCACAACTCCGGGTATGTTTTTGAGGAGGTAACAGCATTATAACATGGCTTAAAGCTCAATTAAAGCTTAAAGAGTCAATTTTGTGTTTTTGTTGTTGTTTTATTCATGCTAAATAGCTTAAATAACACTAAATACTAACACTTATGAAATGTGTATATTCGTAGATATCACATTCAAGTGTTGGATATTACCATCCCATCATGTCATGTTGCCTACAGTCATAGGGTCATTCCTCCCAGCTGCAATTATCATGTGATTGTGTGAGAAATGGCTGGGAATTATTAATGTATGCAAACCATTAAAATATATAAATGGATTTAGTTTAGTCATTAGTCATCTCATTTATGTAATCCTGACACCTTGACCTTTACATGGGGTTAACAGCTCATTTTTGCATATAGGCAATAGCCACGGCACAGGCAATCCTCAGACTTAAGTGTGGCTTACGGGAGAAATCACTTCATAAAATAAGGTCAGACCACAGGCAGATATATGATATTACATATATGCTGTTGTGAGTTTGAGCTGGAGAAATGGGGACAAGTAAATCCCATGTGACTTGCATGTTATTATAGCTATATAGCTAACTATTTATAAACCACAACTGTGCTGTGTATTATTCTTCTTTTGTCTTACATTTGCAAGTATCAGAAACTGTCTAAGCAAGTATGGGCCTTAGGTGGGGTGAAAGTAGCTCAGTTGGTAGAGTGTTTGTCCACTGGTCCGAAGGTTGGCAGTTCAAATCCCACTCCCATAAAGCATCATTGGTTGAGCAGTCAGCAGTGATTCCTGCTCCCACAGATGAATGTAGTTGTTGTCTCCTTGGGCAAGACACTTAACCTGGTGTATGAGTGCGTGTGAATGGGTGAGTGGGTCCAATTTGAGAAAGTTTATATAGAGAGCATTGACCCATGAACCTATGAGTCCATGTATGGGCACCACCATTGCACGATAACTCCAGTGCCTTGGCAAGGGTCTGCAAGGGTTAACAGCCTAGGACCAGCTGTGTTAATATTGCTCCATATGGCATTGAAGGATGGGTCAAATGCAGAGGACAATTTCCCTACGTTTCATAGCTCCTACGTTTTTCTCCTTTGTTAGGTTAGCCAATTACTCAACTTCAGATCTTCATATCGATCTTCAGTCTCTTAACATTTAACCCTAAAAATGTTCTGCCAAATTGCAATTACAGACTGTCAATGGTTT
This sequence comes from Periophthalmodon schlosseri, assembly GCA_000787095.1. Classification (NCBI taxonomy): domain Eukaryota; kingdom Metazoa; phylum Chordata; class Actinopteri; order Gobiiformes; family Gobiidae; genus Periophthalmodon; species Periophthalmodon schlosseri. The sequence continues at coordinate 11,481 of JACM01067364.1, forward strand.
AGATATGAACCCCTGATGTTGTGAGAGTGTTTACTGTTTTTCAAAGTACCTTTCAATTTTAAGTAATTATGTCACTGGCTTGCATGATTGCTTTAAAAACCTTGATTTTTTTTTACCCTCTAAATGTGTTACTAAATGCTTTTTTGGCATTCCGCAGCATCTATGAGTTTACCTGGCACAAACAGAGATTAGTTGATGCAAGTGCCTGGTCTTTTTGGGCAGTATGAACAGAATTAATTATAGCTGCGATAGCATTTTAATAGAAAATCATAAAAGTGTTGAGGCCACAGGAGTTAGCGGAGGTTAATTTCATTCTCCTCTTTTGCTCTTGTCGCCGGGCCTCTATCTGGACTCGCACATTTAAAAGAGGAGTAATTGAATCATTTGTGTAGCCAAAGGAGCACACAGCATACGGCCACAACTTTGAAAAACTACATAAAGGGAGTGTCTCATGAAGTGCTGAAACACAGACTCCCAAACAGCGCCATTAAACAGTGTGACAGGAGTTAATTGAGCTCAAGTAAACTATTGTTGGGACCTCACACGCTGCAGGCCAAAACATTTACAAAGAAAGTTTCACTGCTGTCACTGTGAATGTTGAAGCCGTCAGAACTCCATAGAATCTGTTCAAACTACACAAAGATCAGCACATGCAGTCATCAGGACCTGAGCTGAGAGGTCTCAAAGTGAACAAAGATAATAAATGTCACCCACCGTATTGTTCTAACCTTCTCTTTATAACTTATTTAAAAACAGTCCCAAGTCTTTCTTTCTCCAATCACTTTCTCACTGGGAGTTATGTGAAAGAATCAATAGTGTTCAGAGGTGGGTTTGTAGACTTGATTTGGAAATAGATAGACAGTCTAATCACAATCCATACAAAAGCTATTCGTAATCTTGGTTCACAATAAGCTTTGGTTTAATCAGCCTTTTGCTGCCAGTGTGCACAGCCTTCTGCTGTTGTATTTCTAGGTGTTGTTGATTTATACCAGATGTAAAGTCAATGCTATCCATAACTCTTATGTGATGTGTTTTAAAACTATAAATATATCCGTAAGCAGGGGAGGTAGGTAGGGTGCCCTTTTTATAATAAATACACAGACAAGTATTTGGCCACTGATCCGAAAGTTGGCGGTTTGAATCCCGCTCTCGACATAAACATCATTGGTTTAGCGGTTAGATCCACTGACTCACAGGTTGGTGGTGTGATTCCAGCTCCCACAGATGAATGCTGTTATTGTGTCCTTGGGCAAAACACTTAACTCACCTCGCCCCCAATGTCTACATACACTGGTGAATGTGTGTGTGAATGGGTGAGTGGTTGATGTAAAGCACTCTGGTGCCTTGTGACCACTGACCATAAGTCTGGCAAAAAGAAGGACAAAGGCAATGTGGTATACATTTGTATATGACTTGTTATGTTACTGACAATTAAAAAGTCTTTTCCTTTTTATTTTAGGTACTAACCAACCAATTAACTTGGTTGGTTGGTACCAAAACAGGGATAATGTGCTACAGTTGGTATTTAAAGTGCTTGTGCAAAGGTGATACTGTATTGCTTGGGATTTAAATAAACTGTGTGGAGTCCTATCTGTTTTAAAAGTTCTCTGTACTAAGGAGCCAGTCTGCACTAAAGTGACTTGTGCCAGCCCTGAGACTAAACCTTGCACTGCACTAAGGACCCGACCATGCATTGCACTTAACCCAAATGCAATAGTCAAGATTTCAGCTACTATAACAAACATGATCTACGTATACTATAAGAACTAGCAATAGAATAGAATAGAAACCAAAATCACAAGCGGCAGTGGCAATCTAGCATTCAGAAGATCGTGCCTCACATGGGGCTCGGGGCGTGATCAGAGGAGCCACCATTACCACAGCCAGCTCTATGTAACACGTGCTCCATGCAGCTACCTGCAGTAAGCCCCCGACAACAACACTGTGATGTGCACATCTTTTGTAAGTTTGTAATTAGTGATGCCGCAGCTGGCTGCAACGTGCACAGTGGTGCCTTCACTGATGCATAGCAGTGGGAATTTATTAGTATACATATGGTTATATTATATACATGTCATACCAGCTTTCAGTCCCAATATCAATACTGATACTTGGGTTTTGAATTATAGTTGATTGTGGACACTTTTATAGTATACTGTGGGACAATTGGCAGTAAATCTTTTAATGCCTAAAGTGATTGGCCTAACCTGATATACATCTGCAACCACTGAACAATATTAAAATAAAAGAAACAATGTAAACCAGAATGCATAGTCAAGTAAAGCAGCACAGCACCGGTGGCCAAAGAGACGGCTGGCATTTCCAGCTCCACATTACGAGGCAGTTGCATCTGCGATTAAGCCCTGGCACAAACCTCTGACTGTGACTGCCATGTCAGCAGCCTTGGATGCAAACTCAAGTGTCTGATTCTAAAGCCAAATGAATCCATAGACAGCCAATGAACTGGACAAGCCATATCAGATAAGCAGAATGGTATGGAAATACTTGAAGGCACACTGGTCATTAAATAAGAGTCATTAGAATAGATTTTGACACTGAATGAAACCCTAATGATATGAAGTCGAATCATCTGACTTTTTGAAGGACTCGGACTTGGATGTTAACTTTTGCATCAAATCAGGTCATGCAGCTTCTCAAAGATTGGGTCATTGGTCTTTCTGCCAATAACACAAATTTTCTTACTGACTTGTGAAGCACCTTCCAGGAGGAAACGTATGAAAGGCTTTGGGTTTGACTTGAGATACTTAATCTG
>KN470013.1:14285-26474 GCA_000787095.1 Periophthalmodon schlosseri
CAATTAGCCCTACTCAAACAGACACATTGGTTTGCTATAATGACATACCCACATGCAGTACCATGCTCGCCGAGGCTTGGCTTACTCACGGAACATCATTTCCCATGGTGCACCACTCTAGAGAATATAGTAGATGTGTGTCCCCGTGTTTGCATGTGATGAATGGTGGTCCAGTTTAGAGTGTATGTTTACGTTACAGGAGGGGTTTAGTCCCGTGTCAACAGCACAGAAACAGACAATATTATCTCACTGTTTGATTTATAATGTATTAGAATTATTATTATTACATTTCAATCACAGATAACGCTGTACCTTTCTATGTAAAATGGTTGTAACTGTTCCTATTGGGATTAGATGAGTTAATGTTGATCTGACTTGCTTTGCCAAAGGAATATCAGTTTTTCATTCCAGAAAATAAGGATGAATGTGGATTGAATTGTACATTTTCAAAATAAATGTGACAGTGTTTCCCACAGGTTTAAGTTGAGAAGCACAAACGACCCATATTTGAATAATTTTAATTAATACCATTTTTAAAGTATAAATGTCACTTGTTGCCACCACTGATCAAAAAGCATTGATAACAAATTAAATATAGTTACTTCTGTGTGGTTTTGACAATAGTAGTAGCACTAAGTGTTATTTGTGTCACCAATTTTTGTGTTTCTTTTAAGAATGTGGAGCAAAAATTTGACTATAGGAGCACCATAGTTTCCTCTGTTCATGGGAAACACTGTGTAATATTCTTCTTCAATTACACTTTTGACCAGCACAAGGAAGAAAGATATGACCCTCTTTAAATTACTAAACCCCTGCTGTTTTTATTTGTATATTTATATTGTCTCTTTTAACCAATGTTATCAGTGACAGTTTTTTTTTTTTTTTAATTTGAATTTGATTTGAATTTTAATATGTTATTTCATATATAATATATTCATGTTATTACAACCAACAGCTATTTTTTTTTGTCCTTGTTTGAGCTGCTTCTGTCATTTTGCCTGCAGATGCGGAGTCTTTGCACTTTTCCTTAAAAAAAATAGCACATTTAAAATTAAAATATTTGGAAACAAGTCAAATTTCCTGAGCAAAAATAGAATCCATTGCTAGACGTATTGAATTATTAATTCAGTGTTTTGTTTTTTTGTTTTTTAACCCTTTTTGTAAATGTTCTTTAAAGGCGCACTATGTAACTGTTCGATTGTTGGGTCTGCAAACTGCTTGTCTCTATGGAGTTTATGCTTTTCCTGAAATACGATATGAAACTTATATGGAGGGAGGACTCCAGACACCAGATGTATGTTTTTTTAACGTACATTTTTTAGCAATAAAAACATCTGCACTTGAATAGATACACTTAATGCCATACTGTGGAGCATTTCAGGCCAAGTAATAACATTAGCAGTTGCCGTGCACTCTCCCCTCTTTACTGGAGCTCCAATTTCTCTATGGAGACAAGCAGAAAAGTTACATACATTAGTAAAATGATGCAAAACATACAAAATCTAATCAAACTCATTCTGGTTTGAAAGTGTCGCTGGCTGGAGTTTTGGCTAGCACTTATTCAGCTTGTAACCAAAACACGGTGCGCTTTCTTCTCTTTACTGGAGCTCCTCTGAAATGTGAGTAAAGCAGCGGCTGGGAGCTTTGGACGGAGCAGATAACGCCTTATCACCAAAGCCTACACACTGGTTAGAAATGTCACCCAAACTCACGGTGCCCACTGCCTCCCAAACAGAATGAGACACTGGATTCGGGCCAGCTCCGGTTAACCGGGGTGGTACTGAAAGGTTGGGACTGTTTTTGTGGAAAATCCCCAAATACATTGCACCTCTAGGAGCTAAAGCAAACATTATGATTTGATATTTGACATTGATTTTTTTTAAGCCAAAAGGAAATGCCAAGGCGTTCCTGGCAAACTTGAGAGTGCGCTGCGTCTGTCAGGGTTTTAAATGGATAAAAGGATCGGTGATAACAGCTATGCAGGGAAATGACACCAAACGGAATCGTACTTAAAATCTCACTTTGCTTGTCACGTTCTGGAGCTTCTGATGTTTTGTGCAATCCAAAAATTCCTACAGTTCCAACAATATGCGCTGGTGGATTTACTTTGAATAGGTTTAGGGAAAAAGTGTGGTTTGGATCTCCATAGCAACCACGAAACACTTCACTGTATCCAACACAATGGGATTTTCCATTTCTTTTGACCAATAATATTTCTATTCATGGGTTTAGGCATTTTGTGTAAAGGCACCATTTTGGGGACAGTTAAAAAGGGGGTATTTTGAGTATTTATTTATTTATTTTTTCTTTCTACTATGTTCTAACCTTCCCTCAACAAAAACATGCCTGAAGAGGTTTTAGATGTCATCCATGCATGTTTCAGTAATTTAGCGGACTCTCCCTGGCCCTATTCAAACCCTCCTCATGGTTAGCTGCGAGATTCTGTCTAATGCTCCGCCCACAAGCCCTATGTCATCGCAATTCTACATAAATATCCAAAAGCATGATTCACAACTGTACACAACAACTTGACAAACCTGATGCGATGTGCAGCAGTTTCATTAGTGGGATGCATGTTGATTGTGTTGTGATATCGCGCTGAAGGGGGAGTGACTCAGCTCGGGGAGCAAAGGGAGAGCGTCAAAAACGAAAGTGAAAATTATAATTCACGTTAATACATTGTTTTCCGTGAGCATTTTCAAACAATAAAAGGTAACATGGTGATCTAAATATGTTATGTGTTTGCAGTTAATACCCCATAGAAGTAAAATACCCCCTCTTTAATTTGTTAATTACTATGGCATTGGTACCAATAATTCATCAATGAGTCTGCTATATCAACTACCCACTTGTCTTATTATTGTATTATCTGGAATGTTCCACAATAGGGAATTAAACTGATCTATTTTGGATTTCTTCAATTACAAGTGTTTTTATTGTCAATACTTAAGCATGGGTCCTTACTCTACGTGGTTGCCTCTCCATAGATCTGTCCTGTAACTTGGCCTGGTAGCGTCATCAGCTTGTCTCCATAGATGTGTTTAATGCCATATTGTGCAACCTTCTGGGCAAAGCAATAACATGGTGGACCCTTCACTCTAGAAGTATTTATCTATTGCAACTGCGTCACATAAACACAATGCGAGGACAATGCACAGACATAAACAGACAATTTTGTTTGGATTTTAGAAATTTCTACAAAACATGCCACAGACCACTTATTCATATTTTTCTTCTTCAATAGACAAAATCCAATTTGTTGAAGAACTCTTGAGCTGTCCACATGAGGGTTAAGTTAATCTGAAAAGGCAAAGTCCGTCCAGCAGGAGGAGGCATGCGCTCAGACACAGACACAGGGACGTATAGATTTGACCCTTATGTTTAAACGCACACATGGGTTGACTTACTGTAAAACTCGTAAACTTTGCGGATTTTTTACAGTGCGCCGTAAAAACGAAGGATGAAAGATGATAGAAAAGAGGAGCATGACGGGATGTGATTTTTTTGTTCAGTGCTTTTTGATAAAGTTTCAAAGTGATGGAGAAAACATTCAGCTATACAAAGTCCACGGGCTTCATTAAAACATGGCTCCTACTGTTTTGACTCTCTTTTCCTCTCTTGTCATCTCTTCTTCTATCTCTCTTCCATTTCATCTCAGTTTTTCTCCCGCCACTTTCCCCCCGCGCGCCCCCTCTCTCTCTCTTTACTCTCTTCTATTTGGTTTTCTTTCGCTCTCTCTCTCACACACATACACACCCCATAGACTGTGTAAAGAAGTGGACTAAGTGAGTGTGACGTCACCCGGCGTTCGGCTCCAGTCAAATGAAGCTCATCGAGGCTAGAGCGGTTATGGGGAGAATTTGGAGCCGAGTTCCATATTTGGAATTCATAGCAGAGCGGTTAGGGGAGAATTTGGAGCCGAGTTCCATATTTGGAATTCATAGCAACCAAAGAGCCAATCTGGAGCGACGCGGTTGAAGGTAACGCCCCTTCCCGCCCGCACCGCTGATTTCGCACTGAGCGGGCGCTTAGCAACACTGACAATCAAACTTGTTACGCTAGTAGGACCCGGGGGAAAGAAGGCACCTGATTTGTCTGTTAGCAATGTTCATATCTTGATTTACGGACAAAACAGCGAAATAAAAAAAAACACCAGGATCATGCAGAGCGGGTTAATAAATGATGAGGCTGACAGCAGCAGTTACAGAGAGAGGGGTAACAATCTTCCAGTGTAAAGTGAATTGGAACCAGGCTGGATGTGCGCCCCTGATCACTTCCTATTTGGAACATGGCGGCTAGCGGCTAGCGGCTAGCTATGTCCATTTATATATACCGTCTATGACACACACACACTCACGCTTTCTTTTTCTTTCGCTTTCACTTCTTCCCTCTTTCTCCCTCACTCTCATTTTCTCCAGTCCCCTCTCTCGCCTCTGTATTTCTATTTCCTCTCTTCCATTTCTTTGTCACTCTTCGCTACTCACTCATCCTCCCTCCCTCTCTTTTCTCTTTCTCTCTCTCTTTCTGTCCATTTTTCTTTGTCTCTTTCATTTCTTTGTCCCTTTTTCTCCCCATCTCTTTTCTTCTCTATCCTGTCTCCCCCTTTCTCTCTTTCTCTCTCTCTCTCTCACACACACACAATCCTCCCGCTTTCTTACTTCTTCCCTCTCTCTCTTTTTCCCTCTGTCTCCCTCGTTCCCTCTCTCTCTCCCTCTCTCTCTGTCACACACATTAAAAGGACACACTCGCCCGGAGACACGGACAGACCTCGGAAAAGGAGCAACTTAACCTCAGAGAGTTGATCCTTGCTAAAACCTACTGAAATATGAAAGAGGCGGTGAAGGGGGCGAGCACGGTGAGAGAGGAGAGAGTGAGGAAAGAGAGAGGAAAAAGAGAGGGAGGAGGGAGAGAGGAGTAGAGTGAATATTGGATGGGCCAGGGTCATACAGGGGGCAGGGACATGTGCTGTGTCACTTGATGCTGGGATGATGGGACAAGCAGTCGGATTTACAAACAGTTAATACGGGGTAGTAACTGTGAGGTCAGTAAATACCAGTATACAACTCTCTAATTCATTATGATTCAGCCCACTACGATCTAGGATTTAGAATTCTTTTCTTTTTTTTTTTCCTTTTATGTCATTAGTTTACATTGTTTCATTCTAAACCACAATATTGATAACAGTCTTTTATAAATGGGACTATTGACTTCCACATGTATAAAAGATATAAAAGAAAGTACTATGATTTAATGTTGAAAATCACATTATCTTGTCTAATTATCATTGAGGTATCGGAATCGGTATTGAGTATTAAGAGTATTGCTTAGTATCGAAATCTAGTTTGAAATTTGAGTATCTTGACAACACTAGAAACTTCAAAATACATTTTGTGCAGCTGGCCCCAACTTTTCACTGTGGCATTTCATTTCATCGTAGCAAACAGTGGATCTTCATTTGTGATGTAATGATGCGGGGAAACCATTATAAGTGAAAAGTTCATGAATGTTTATTTTGCATTATATATCTTTTTTAAAGAGATCACTAATGTTTGACAAAGACAAAGTTCCACTTGGATTTACATTATTTCTTATCAGACCTGCTCAGAACTGACATGGAGAAATAAACATATTCAGTGAAATGATCCCATAAGCCTATAATGCATAAAACATTCATTATACATTTATATAAGTCTAAATGTATGGAAGCCTAAGGCTAGGACACACTGCACGCGCATTTTGCCCAAAGAAAGCATAAAAACAAAACGTTTGTTGTATTCTTTTAGAATGCATTAAAAGTGAGTGGGGAGGGCCACACTGCCTGCACTAGGCTCACGTATGGAGCAGCATGTCCTGCTCACGTAGATTTCAATAAACAGAATCCAATATGCGGCTGTGATTTTGTGAGCTTACTCACGTAAACACTGGCACGTCTTTAGGCCCTAAGTATTATTTCAATCAATCCATCAACTCTCTTTTAAATCATATTCATTACCCAATTAAAGGTCCTGTACCTGATTTTTTTTGTCCGCTTATTTGAGCAAAATTTCTCTTGCCCCAGTACAGTTATATTATATAAGCAGCTCAGGTCAAAATAAGTCTGCTGTGCACTGTCCTGCATCTAATTATAAAGGGTATTGTTCAAGAATCAGGAAGTGCTCGGTTAATATGGTAGTTGTTGTTAGCTTTACTGTGACAGCAAAACTTTGAATGTTGTGAAAGTGCTTATAAACTTTTTTCTTTTTTTTTACATTTTTAAGACCAAGTTAAAAATCTTATACAGTGCATTTAGAATATATACTCACAATATTTCCACCAATCCAACCGCATGAAACCTGTGCATACTCAGGTCATAGTAAGGAGTTCCCATATTGCATTGAACAGACCATTTTAATTCTATTGCTACAAAGACAGTGTAACCCAATTGTTCTAATCAGATTTCTGTTATAACTAAAGTTTAAGCATTCTTCCCATTCTGGTCGCCACAATCGTTATAGGAGACAGATTGGTCAGAGAACATGCATACAGGCGTAACCAATCTTCCACAGACAATAAACAAAAGAATATACAGAACATGCAGAGGAGACTATGATGCTAACCATACTGCGGTAGATAATGTCCCTGAATTTAAAAAGTTCTATTTCAAAAACTTCAAAGTGGTATGTTTGGCAAACAAAAGCAGATGACCTGTACTTCAACTGTGAGGAGTGATTGGACATTCAAATATCTGTCCTCACAACTCAACAGCACACACACACAAACAAGAAAACATACAAATTCACTTCCCATGTGGCGACAGAGGTGTGACAAGGTCAACTGGTGAGTGCATACGCGTTTTTCCCACAATGCAGCAGGACGCGGCACACAGGGACCCAATCAGAGCAGCAGTTGGGCTGGCTGCATTGGGCCAGCTTGTCATCAGAAACACAAATAGAAACACTAGAAATGTCAACACATCAGGGCAAGAAAAAACTCTCAAAAAGAAGGTGAGTAGTAGTAGTAGTAATGGTAAAAGTAGATCATAGCAAAAAGCCCTGTAGTCTACTTCACTATGCACTTAAAGCAGCAACTTGTAATAAATAAATACGATATGACTTTATATGGTTTGATATGATTGATTGATACAGTAACAACCAGGAAGGATGATCAGTGTTGTCCAATTAGGCACATTGTTGTTGTTGTTTCTCTGTCAGTGAGAATAGGAGGTAGGTATTTAAATCCCTTTCAGACACTTTGCATTAATTTTTGGGCGTGTGCACGGCCCAAGCACAGCCAATCAGAGCGCTGCTTTCCGCACTTCCAGATTAACGAGAGATAAAATAGTTAATTATTAGCTACATACATCTCATTTATCATTAAAGTGGATCTAAACACTAAATATACCTTCTGTGCTTTGTGCTGCCTTCAGTGACCTCTATAGTAGTTGGTGACATCACAAAAGACTGCCCTGGTTAAAACCAGGTGTTTCTGATTACAAACACTTGGCTCCAGGGGTGGAGTTTGAAGTGTGTTAGACCTGTTAGACCAATCACACTTTTCCTTATATCTCTAGACCCCGGCCGTCTGTTTGAAATGTGGTTGTGGGTGGATTTAGGTATTTTGTTTCACTTTAAAATGGCTCTCTAGTGCCCCCTGCAAAGTTAACATGGGACAGAAACATTTATCTACAGCGTCACACTGGATTATTGAATCATGTCAGGGGTTGCAAGGGCCCTTTATCCCTGCTTGCAGTTTCAGTTTCTTTTTTGCGTTTTTTTTTTCTCTATTTTCAGTACTATTTACATTGTAGATTCTCACTGAAGGCATCAAAACTATGAATGGACACATATGGAATGTAGTAAACCAAAAAATAACTCAAAATAACTTAATTTGTTTTAGATTTTCAATTTTTTTTAAATAGCCATTCTGTGCTTTGACCACTGGTTTGCACTCTAAGCATGTCTTGACCCTGACAAGGCACAGCTGTGAAGTGAAAACCATTTCAGGCAAGTCCATCATGACTGAGAGAAAGCCAAGGTTTTGCATCGCTGTCAACAAAGCAAAGGGGGCTACTTTGAGGATTTGAATCTAAACTATAAAAACATATTTAGTAAAGTTATTTAACTTTTTTTCTATACTACATAATTCTGTGTATCTTGCATCATATATTTGATGCACCAATACCCTGCGTGGTTTGGGGCGGGTTTATAATATACTTTTTTGTCTATTTTGAGATGCTCTATGTACCTGCCTAGTTTTGTGTGTCCATGGTGAAAAGTTAGGCTCCGCCCCCCTCCTATTAGACAATAGCTGAGCTGTCCTTTGAGTCAGCCTCTAATTTTGTGCTGATTTTCATAACTCTCTCAGGAGTGATTTACTTGGCAGAAAGGAATAATAATGATTTTTTTTTTTTTCTTACATTTTTTTAAGCTCAAACGATAAAAGTTAGAATGATGTGACTTTGCCACATTATTCCCCATTATGAAAAGCCTTCCTGTAAATTCTTTCACAAGGTCCATTCTAATCTTTTTTATATTTTTGTTGAAAAATTGCCATGACCACACCCAACCTTCTATTTAAAATCTAACTGATAATCTTCTATCGATTTTTGAGGTGGCGCTGATCATTTTTGATAGTAGTTTCTTGTCTGTACGTCTTTGTTAACGACTTGATTTTTGAGATTTGCCTCAAAATTTTACAAATACAATAGGACTTGCTCCGCTTGCACATTTGTGCTCGGGCCCTAAAAGGTGTGTCCAGACTTTTGATGTAACTCAGTGCTATGGCTGCAGCATGTACTTGTTTCAGTCCATAATTATTTAATTGGTATTGCTGCTGTTTCATAATAGTCCCTCCCCCTCTATACAGTATGTTCTTTCATTGTGTTGTCATTGTCATAGAAAACAACAACATCACGTTTATAGCAGCAAACACTGCATAATTGTGACGTAGAGTGAAATATCAAAGTTGCAAGAGCCCATCCAATAACCCCATAAATAACCCCAGCGTAAACATTAGCACAGTAATGAGTCAGTGCAGCAATATGTAATACACAGTAACAGTCTGAGTGGCAGCATAAAGGGCATCAGCAGTAAAGTGCATCACAGGGACATACAGTCAGTTATTTGGTCATTTTATGTCATTATGAAACCATCCACGGGAGGGGGGCAGAGAGGGGAGGGAGCACTGTTCAGCACCCTCACTGCCTGAGGACACAGGCTGTTGGTCAGTCTGGCTGTTCTGGCCTGTATGGACCTGTACCTTCTAGGGCAACAGGTAGAAAACGTGATGAGCAGGGTGGTGGCGGTCGCACAGGATGTTGTGCACTCTCCTCAGACAGTGGGTGGTGTCGGTTCTGATCCCTGGGAGAGGTGTTCCAGTGATTTTCCCTTCTGTTTTCTTTGCTTTTCTTGCACATGTATACTGTACGTGTTGATTGGCAGGGGCCGCCATACCGTTCACATGTTCTCTCATTACCTGCGTGGGTTCAGAATACCTCCCACTGAGCAGCCGAATGGACCACGAGCTACGTAACTTTTCCACAGCCGTTAAGCCGCCATGTAACTGCAAATGGGGCTTTGTCTTGTAGCAGTGATCCCAATTTGATTTGACAATGATCCAGACTGACCTATACAAAGACCCATACTCTGCTGGGATGGACTCTAGCTAAGCAAAGATGACCTTGATGGATAGATGGATGGATAGGGCACTTTTGTAGCGTCATATTACTACTTAAATGTAAGTCATCTATCTGTTTTTAATGTACTTTCCATCTCTCCCACACTTCTGCTTTGACATGTCAGAGGGTCCGTCCCAGAGGTTGGCTAAGTTTCCCTCAGAGGAGCTCTTTTGGACCTCCAGGCTAACATTTGATAGCTTAGCACCATCGTAACCGCTTCCTGGTTTCTCATGTTGAGGTGTTCCCCCTGGAATTACTGTGTTACTGGGTTTAGCTAGCAGAGGTTTGAATGAGCAGTTTTATAGCTTTATGCAGTAGATTAAAACGATACTTTCCTGAATCTGCTCAGTAACAAGTTATTTCTTTACGTGTATTTTCTCGGTAACCACAACATGAGTACTTTTTTGGATGTTTAATGCTTAGAGTGTAATATTTGTTGTCTGATGGTTAATTAGATGAAATATGGACTGACGGTTGAGTATTATACACAACAACCGTTACTTTGTGGTGCAGCATTGACTTAAAAAACGCTTTATAATAAGCTGCAGACATTTGGATGGTAAGAGCTGCTTTTACTTTGCCTGGGATCCAGAAAACACACTTCTTCAATACTTTACGAAGATGTGAGTCTGGTCATTCCGCGTTCAGATGGACATGATTGACACGTGGATTAGCCAATAAGGGACAGACATGGTCCGTCCATATCAAAACAAATATGGCCGCTCACTAAGAAAAAGGAAAGAGGTAAAAATATCACAGGGGATTGACAAAAACATCTGCAGAAATGAGAATAAACTCAATTTGAGGTATGAAAAATATAATTTTGTTTGTAAATGATATTGTAAATGATGAATGACCAATGAGTTCCTTCGTTTCACATGTGTCATTGCAAAAAAGGGCATGAGGACCAACCTGATATCTGTATAAAAAAAAAAATACAGCGAAATAGCTTTAACAGTGTACAGGAGCTAGACAAGTTATGCTGTATTACATGAAAAAAAAATCAATTTTGGAAGATTTTGGTTTTGGAGTCCATAGAAAACATGTAACGTAGATAGCGGGGAACACAGATAGATAGTACTTACTTGGTCAATTGCCAGTAATACTCTTTCTAGTGCTCCTTCTGATTTGGCGCTGAGTGTGTAGCGGACAACCTTTAAAAAGAGGCAACTTAACCTCGGAGAGCCGATCCTCGTTCCTCTCTAAAACGTCGTGAAATATGAAAAAGCTTCCAGAGGAGTGCAGGGCGGAGCGAGACAAAGCGTCAAAGTGAGCCACCTGAATATTACATGGAGAGAGAGGGGTCACCCAGAGGTCAGGCCTTGTGCTGTGTCAGAAGAGGACTGCCCCACCTCAACCCGCTCAAAACCAAAGACTGAAATATCTGTAAGGAACATAAACAGCGCTGGAGATGGTAGACGAATTGTGGTTTTAGCAAAGTGACAGGGCTGGCTAAAATAAGCAAACTACATGATGTCTTGTGAAAGGGGTCAATGGGAAGTCAAAATGGTGGCTGTGTGAACCTGCTCCTACTTTTGTAATTTGTGTGTTAGTTTTGGCAAGTGATTTTATACTTAAAAACGTGTGTATTACATTTCTATGGGGTAGTAATTGCACAAAGCACATAACATATTTACATCACTGTCTTACCTTTGTCCATTTTGAAAAGGCTATATTTGCCAAAAACAACATATTATTATGTAAACATATTATAATGCTCAATATGGTTTCATTTTGTTTTTGAAAGTCTGAGTCCCTCCTCCTCTTGCTCTCCTTGCTAAGTCACTCCCCCTTCACAGTTCTATCACAACATAATCAGCGTGCATCCTGCTAATGAAACTACTGCAGATCGCATTAGGTTTGTGAAGAAGAAATGTTTTGTATCATGCTTTTGTATATTTATTGAAAATTGTTGTGATGTAGGATGGTGGGCAAGATCGTACCGCTAGGGTTTAGATAGGGCCAAGGACATGACATATAAAACCAAAAAAAAAAGATTTTGCATAATACTCTTTAAGCAAATTATTTGTAACTGCTTAGGTCATTGCCAGAGGTGGTTAAACTTTGATAAATACTCTGGCCACTCAGTTTCGCTCCTGATTTAGATTAAAATGGGTCCCCACTGCTCCTGACAGGTCACCCAGAGGCACCGGCTAAAATGTCACATTTACCCAAGGTGACCATTAAGTCCACCAGTACAAATAATTATTGTTGACCTGGTCATATTTTTGATGTCCATCCCAGAGTCCTGACATTTTCCAGAGATGAAGGTAGACTTTATTTTAAGTATACTGATATATCATAATTTATATCTTAAAGGTGCACTGTAGTTGTCTTTTGGTGGAGGGTCTGCAACCTGTTTTTCTCTATAAAGATGTAAATATGTTGCCTGGAAAGTTCCACAGTGTGGCATTGAACAAGTCCATCTCCATAGAGACAAGCAGGTGGTGCCACCAGGTCATGTTACAGGTCACATCTGTGAAGAGGCGACTCCACTCACTGTTTTCATGCATTTTTACATACATACATACATA
>KN470014.1:0-12094 GCA_000787095.1 Periophthalmodon schlosseri
ATAGCGTTCAGGAATTTGCCAACTTTATGTTGGCAAAATTTTCCAAACGTCCATAGGGATGCATTAGCAAAAACTATATAAAAAAAAACAAAAAAACAAAAAACACACACAGAAAAGATTAACTGTGGAACATACATGAAAACATCCGATAAGCTGCTGGGTAATTTAGTATTCAGTGCCTTAAAATTTCCATTGGTTTAACATTGGGCTAACTAAAACTTCTATGAGGTGTGGTGACACAATCCTAATCTCTGTACTCAAGTAATGATGGTTATTCCCAAAAACAAAGAAGTAATGTTGCAGTAAACCCTTGAAATATTTAAGTTACTCATGTAAACAAACTAGTAGTGAGTAAATCTGTGCTTCTCGCTCTAGCAGACACATTCACATTCAGTCCAACCCTCCGACAATGCAGCGGCTTGATTTGTGTGCTAATTCAATTACTCCAAGTGTAAAGTGGCACAAATATCAGAGGCACCCTTCCATATCTTTATTGTGCAAACAGGAGCCCACAGGATTAATTTGAGCACCATTGATGTCTGACAACTGGGAGTCGAGAGATGTTTCGGAGTAGATAAAATAGATGGCTGATAATGAGCTAGGATTTTTTTTTTTTTTTTAAAGCTCTGAGCCTCTTGGTACCAGTGCTCTCTCTCCTGTGTCGTTTTCACAGGCATTCATAAGCTACACTTTGATAAGTAAACCATAGGTGGTATAAGGCACGTTTTAACTAAGGGATCAGAAAAATTAGTTGGGTTGGTAAGGCGTGAATTGGTGCAGGTAACTCATCACTTCTGTTTTAAATAAAATGATCTAATTGTGATCTTTCTGATGAGAACTGTTGTTTAGATCGCAGAATTCTGTTCAAAGTTCACATTTGAAAGACATCCAGGAGCATTTAACATTTGAGACAAAACTGAAATCTAAACTGATAAACTAATAAAAGGATCATATGAATTTCAGATATATTTGACATATTTGTAGAGGTCTGAACTACAGGGTTAGCAGTTTTTTTCATAATAAAAAAGGGATAATTTTTTGTTTGCAGAATAAAACTGTTACTTAAATAATTAGTCTTTGCAATTGTGGTCATTGAAATTGCGATTCTATGGAGATTAATCGTGCTGCCCTACTTTCTGGGGTCAAATTGATCTCAACAGCCTATTTTGGGGGGAAATATATTAAAGGTCCTGTATTACATAAAATTGACTCTTGTGAATTTTAAGCCATCAAAAACATACCTGGGGTTGTGTCTTGTTTCATTGACACATGTTTGAGTGATCCTTTATTATTAGTCTGTCTGCATCTGCAAAGCTCAAAATGCTCTGTTCCACCTTGTGATGTCATGAATTGGAGTGATCTTTATTATTAGTCTGTCTGCATCTGCAAAGCTCAAAATGCTCTGTTCCACCTTGTGATGTCATGAAGTGGTAGTTTTCAAGAACTAGAGAACAGAGAGAACAGCTATCTTTTGCCTTTAGTTCAGTAGAGATTGGGAAGAGATCCAGGGCTATTATTCAAATGATTCTAGTGAAGGCGTATGGAGTTGAAAAACACAGTGGAGCACTTCTTGTATTACCACATGACACAGGGTGGAGTGTTTTCTGTTTGAGAGAAGAACTCAGCGTTTGTGTGTTACACGTGTGAATGAAACAAAACACAACTCCAGGTATGTTTGTGATGAGGAAACATTATAACAGAGATCAGAAAATAGTGTAATATGGGCCCTTTAAGAGTTTGGTGTCAACTATTAGTAATTAGCAGAAGACAAATAATTAAATTTACAACATGTATCTGAAACTTTAACAAGCTCAACTTTATCAAAACATAAAACCATTAAATAATTGTGTCAGAGCTGACAAGATTTTGCTGTGCCTTAAATCTCATATTATTTGAATTTTATGAATAGTCTATGAGGAACATTAATGGGAAATTTACTTCTGCAACTGCAATGTTTTGGAATAAGCAGGCAAGGGCATTCAGGATACAAGAGGTTTACTGTCACTGCCCTTGTTATTATTGACATTCACATGTGATTGAGAGGGCTTATTATGAGGCTACAATATGGAGTTTGTTCAGCTTTTTACTATGAGTACTGCACATGGCGAGTCTTTCAGTGGTGCGTGTGCGCATACATGAGCAACCACACTTTGTCCCAGTTCCTTCAACCTCTCCAAAGGTCCAGAAGCAGTCCACACCTGGCCACTGGTCGTCCAGTATACCACGCTTTAGGGCGCAGTTTGAGTCGCCAGATTATTTGATAGAATGTGTCTGAGTATGAGTTAGATTTACAACCTTGGTCAATATTATTTTGCACCCCATTTCATTTTTTATTTTTTAGTTATTCACTCTAGCATATCTCATTGTTTTGTTCTGACCTGATCTCTTCTAGATCATTGTTGTTTTCACTTTCACAGTTGTTTAAATATGGAACCTATTCATAATATTAAAATTATAATTATTCATGTCCATAACATTTTTAAACTGTCAGCAGCTTTCATATTGTGATGTAATCGTTAATAGCAATTATTTTGACCATGATAATCATAACACCAAATTTCAATATCGTCCCATGCCTAGTCTTTTATACCTTATTTAAATTCCATATACCAAGTCTATTTTCCCTGTTAACAATAATGTACCTGGGGTGTGCAGGTGAAAATTAGCGATACAGCATACAATACAATCCATAGCCATCTCATGCTTATACACAAAAATGTGCACTATCTTTGTCAATAAACAAAATTTAAAAAAACAAAAGAGCTACTTCATCTGGTATGAAACAAGAAAATGTCTCTTTCCGTTAATGCAACTGGCAGCTCGGCGTGCCATAATATTTCTAATCCCCGGGTGTTTTGTGCTACACTTTGACCTTATTGGGAATGTCAAACAGCTTGCGGAGGCTGCTGAACTTTACCCAGCAGTAGTGAGTCGACCTCGGTGTAGGAGCCCAGGGACCTGTACCTACTGCTGCGGTCGGCCCCGTGTTTGTCCTGGTGCTCTGGGACATGGGCAGGTGGAGCAAGATGGTGAACTGATGGGTAAATATATAGCAAAAAAAATAAAAAGGCTGGGAGATTGGGTAGTGTTGGCAATGTTAGGAATTGATAATTGAATCAAAATTGCAGCTGAAATTGGTGCATTCACGTGGTCCTCAGGTGCTTGAGTTTCTGAGTCACAGTTCCGATTTATTTGCATCCATATGCTTGAAAAGTTAGGATTTTGATGTCACCAAATATTATACCAATGATCTAATGGTCTAATGTAACGTCAAAGAGCTCAAAAGTTTTCAAATAAACTGACTTGATTTTGGTCTCCACACTGCAGGCGACGTTAGGTGTGGATGTCAGGCAGCATTCATGTGCATTTTTCAACTGGTAAAAACATTTTCCCAATTTCCTGAAGACCACATGAACGCAGCATTAGTCCTCTGCGGAAAGCACTATATTGTTCCAGTGGGTCTTGTAGCTTTAGGCGTTTCTGCACTTTATCCTTAATTTTGTCAAAGTTAAATATTTTTTTCTGTTTGACTAGTAAAGCCATAGGATTTTCACAAAATTATTGTCTGTCTGGAGGAATTTCACAGTTTTCTGATAATCTGATAAAAAAGTGCTGCATGTAAAAAAACAAAAAAACAAACAAACAAACAAAAAAAAAACACACTGTATATTTATTTCTGTCAAAATTTGTGTTGTGTTCTGAACTTCATTGTGCCTTGTATTGTCTCAGGATTTGTTTCGCATTCCACCTAGGGATGCGAAAAGGATATATTTTATTGAACAGTCCAAGCTAATGACATGTATTTATTTTACATTACTTTAACATACTGTTAACTTTTATTTGTTTAATTTAGAGGATAAAGACTTCATCATCACAACTACTGCTGTGTACTTTCAAATACTTGAAAGTTTGTAGTTTGTGTGTACTGAATCTACTTTCGTATCTCAACCTATATACCTGTATCAAATGGAACTACAAATGAACTTATTTCCCCAGAATATTATTAGATAGTCATATTCAGGTAACACAATTTAGTAAGCCAACTTTATCATCCCTTTTCTTCACAGTCTTCATAGCCCTCACATATGTATCATGTTTGTTTAATCTGTCACTGCCTGGTCGGGACACTCCATAGCGGGTGTATGGGTACCTCTCCGCCCCATCCTGCCTCCCTGCTACTGCTCGCCAATGCCCTCTGGACCCCCTTTTGGTGCTATAGGACCCTAGATGTGCCACTTCTAAGCATGTTTTCCTTTTGAAGTGACAGGTTCCCTCTTTTCCCTTTCTCAGTTCATTTGGATCTTCCCCACCCTCTTCTCTCTCTCTTGGTCCAATCTCGCCGTCTAATTATCGCTAACCAGGCGCAATGATTAGAAGCTCCGACCTAGATTTTTTCGCGAAAGTACAAAAAGGGAGGAGAAAGAGTTAATCCCATGTGTTGCGGTGACTGTCATTGGTCGCTTCCTTTCCTCTTTTCCTCGTTCTTCTTTCGTTCTTTTCTTTCCCTGGAAGTTTGCTAATGAGGTCCCGTCAGAGCTGCGCGAGGTGTTAATTTGGCCTTGTGAAGTAGGAAGGAGATTAAGGACAGTGAGGAGTCGAGTTTACGGCTTAAAATACACCGCTGTCCCTATTAATCCACAGGGCCCGCGGAGACCGACCAACCATCGAACTACCTTTTTTTCCCCCAACTTTATAATGAACAATGTCTTATAATGAAGGTAATTTTAATATAAATTTACAGTGTGTGTGGAAAAAGGTAGGCTTTGTCTTATAGGGATCCCAGGAATACCTTTGGGCCAATAGCGATATGACAGTTATTTCTCCAATCACCAACACAACGGAGCTTTGCCATCTGAATGTACTGATAGCTGTCCGCACCAAAGTCGCAGTAAAGACGACGCTCGCTCCTCAATGCAATTTACACCTGCCTCTCACTTAGGAGTGTTACCCCCCGGGATCAGCCACCCGGAGGTGTAAAGAAATGTGCCAGATTATCCCCGGCTCATACCTTTTGGGTCTCTTTCAAAGCTACTGTTAAATACGCAGTGGGAAACTTTGAACTTGTGTTTGTGTGTAAGACTGTGTAAGTATTGTGGTGAAAATAGTATTATAAAGATGCGTGGGTCACTGCTTTGGGGTAAGTGAGGATTCCTTTTGGCTGTGGGGCTTTAAGACTTAACATTACTGAAAAAACGGCAGCACAAGTTGCTATTATTCATTTGTTTTCATGCTGTTATTCGTATGTAAAAACTACTCTATTCTGATGTAAGATTTACAGTAGTGCGTTGTGATAATCAGTTTTTTTAATCGTGCATAAATTCTGGTATTTCACAAAAACAGATCCTAAAAATGTAAATCATATCTGAACATATAAAGCACAAGAATTGTTAAATTTGAAATCATTTACAGATGTCAACATACAGTTTCACTTGACTTTTAAAAATGAAAAAATACAAAAAAGGTGTATAACTAAAAATGTGGAGTGATAAAAGAAAAAAACAAAGTCAAATTGTTTCAAAAAGTTACTGAAGTCAACCTAACTCACTACTTACTTCAAATACAAGTTGTAACACTATAAAATAAGGCATATTTTTTATCAAGTGTAATAGAACCTGTGCAGTTGAACAAGCATTATGGAGATATCAAGTACTACCCATGCCAAACCCCTCTTGAACTACACAACAAAATCCAAAAACATATTGTTCTGTATTCTCCAGTCACAGAAAAGAAACCTGTGGCGGCCATGTTTGTTTACTTGTGAGAGGAGAGATTTAGTGGGATTTCCTGTGTTCAGAGTTGGATGGTTGTTGTCCGTGAAGTGAATCTGTAGTAGCGGCTGTGTCTGGGTCTCATCATTGCGCTGCACAACTGTAAAAAACGCAATACAACAAACAAGGAGGAGCAGAATTTTTCTTATAGCTTTTTGAGCTCTCCAGCATGGGAAATATTGTAATGCTATACTTTACTAAATATACTTGAGTGTTTTAATCTAATCACTATACATTTTTTATTTCAATGTGGGTTACATATAAAAATGTCCCTGTTCCAGTTTTGGGTAACTTTTATTGTTCAAACTTCTAGTGTTGTACTTGATCAATCATGATTCTTGATTCAAGCTTGCTTTTTTCTTATTAAAAACAAAAAAAATGAATATGAACACGATACTTTTTTCTTGAAGTGACATTTAACTAAAAAAAAGTCCAGGTTCTTCCTCCAAAGTCTGAACTATTCTCCAAACCAAATTTTTAGCTGCAGACCTCTGGATTATAAACCAACAAGTGGCTCATTGTAAATTTCAAACCGCTGGATCTGAATTCAATTAAAATTCAATGAATTGCACTGCCCTTATTTCAAATCAAATAAGCCAACATACACCCGTAGAAGCACCATTAACTCCCTTCATTTCTGCCCTTTACAGGTGAAATACTGCATCCACTTTCTTATTTAAGTCAATTCAAATAACACCTCTTTTTTGAAAACAGCTAGAAACAACAAAACAACCAGCATCGCACACACACAATCCCCCACATCGCCACATTATCCTAAATCTCGAGGGGAGCGGTGGCACAGATAGGATGGTAAACAGGTGTCATCCAGCCCCCTCCCCCCCTTAGCCCCCCATCACCAAACCTTTAATAGCTGTTTGATGTTTTTGATGTCTAGTCAGCTCTATCCTACCTTAGCGCCTGATAATGAGGCCCAATAATGATTCGTGCGCTGGAGGGGTTAATGGTATGTAACCGGCAGTGCTGCTAATTACACGTTACAAACTATTTATCAGAATCTCCATCTGCGCTTCAGCACCGCGACTGGCATTGTGCACGCTAAATTACTCCACGGATTATCATTGTAAAGCAAGTTTCAGTAATTAGGGGACTGTTTTCTTTCTCTGAGAGCGCCAAACGACACACGGGGCAGAGGGAATGGGGTGATTGGTTAATTCAGAAATTCAAATGTTCGGATGTAAGTGTGGTGATGGGAAACAACAATGGAACTGGATTCAATTTTGTTTGAGAATAGGTTATAGCAGTGGTTTACATAAATATGGGATGAAAGTGGGTCAAAGGAAGATTGGATATTCAAGCCTTTGGAAGTTGTTTGTTGAATTTGTTTAAGAAATCAGTTTTATCAAATGTGGGTCATATGAGTGATTGTATGTAAAATGAGTATGGAAACAATCAAAAATCAGTTTAATGACAACAATCTTAATCTTACAAATCTGGAACATACCAGAACCAACTAAACCAGGATTAAACCAGAACTTTATTATCATTAAACCCAGAATCAACCCGGATCCAACCAGGCCTTGGACTATACTTGAACAATACTTGGACTAAACTTGGACTAAACTTGGACTAAACTTGGACTAAACTTCAAACCTAGACCTCAACCAGATTAGTATCGGCTCAGAAATGAACACGGACTCTGTTTAAGACGCTGTTTGCCACCTCAAGACTCCATCTTACAACCACTGGTCTGCACCACCGTTTGAGAACCACTGTGTTAGAGTAATTGAGGTAATCATTTTGAGCAAATTGTGTGTAACTTACCATCATTTATCAGAAGCTGTTGATGGCTTTTGATTTCACTACAACAAACTATGCCCTCAGCTCTGCCCCAACCCTTCCAGGAGTAACCCAGACTTTGATCACCCGTCGAGGGCCACACCACCGGCTCATCTCCCCTCTTTTGATTAATTCCTCGAGGAGATGATACTTTCTCTTGAATATTATGAATATGTTATGAATGGTAGAATGAATCAAAGAGTAAAAAAGATCATAATTAATTACGCTTTGGTTGTGATAAAAGACTTTGGGTGTTATGACGCAAGCTTCCTCCCCATGCCATTATGAAGGGGCGATGTAATTACCTTTTTCTGCTCGAGTTAGCGCTGGTGGCTATGCTAGCGGTGAGAGGTAAGAGCGGTCATAAAGCTGTTCCTTGCCTAATTGTGTATGGGCCGCGATGGCACTTTCAGAGATGAGGGACGGCGCAGTTAGAAGAAGCACGCCAGACTTTTCCAGCCCAATGATGACGGATAAACTCTGGGATATTAGATTGTTGCTCAAAGGAGGGGAGCTTAGAAAGGTGTAGTCAAGAAATAGGAAGGCTAAAGCTAAAGAGTATTGGTCAGCTGGAACAGGAGTGTGTGCAAATGTCATTATGGAGAAGTTATGGCATTGTCTGAAATGTTCCACAGTATGGCATTAAACTTATCTTCCTGCATGGAGACAAGCAGGCAGTACCTCCAGGCAGAACCGGATCTAACCTTCAGGGAGCCCTAAGCAAAATTTGACATGGGGCCTTTGCCACTTCAGTGCCACTCAGGTTCAAGTGATTAGTCACATGATGCACAGCTGTCGTCATCCCCCTAAATGAATCTGTATTACGCACATCAGAAAATCAATATTATAGATAGTTTTCCTGTTCTAGTGCATTTGTAATGCAACAGATAGTGTAATAACATTTATGGAGCAACAATATTAACAATAGTAAGTAACCTGCTGCAAGGCAAAGCTTCTGTTATTAACAATAGTAAGTAACCTGCTGCAGCCTAAAGTTGCTAAATTCTTGACGTGCGCCAAAGTCAACAAAATAGACAAACGGGCAATAAGTAAACTTACATCATGCTGCTCTAGTGTCTTCGTGCTGTCGCTGAGATGTGTTTATGAGTGAGGGAGGAGGGAGGGGTCGAGACACGGCATAATGTGGCATATTGTACAAACACATTTAGCCAATCAGAAACTGATATTTACGCTGAGGAACAAACCACGGCCCTGTTTGTCATAACTAATGTAGATTGACAGGCAGACATGAGTGATAAAACTATTAGGACTTGGAAGGCGGGGCCCTTCGCAGCTGCAGGGCTCTACGCAACTTGTGTAGTCTGCAAATAGGAAGATCCAGCTCTGCCTCCAGGTCAAGTTACACGTCAAATCTGTGGAAAGATGGAGATGCTCATTGTAAGAATGCATTTTTTAGCAATAAAAAACAGTAATTGAATAAATGCAGGATAGATAGGCTGCTGACAAACAAACAATAAAAATAGCCCTTAAGTAAGTGCCCTTGCTAATCTCCCTATTCAAAAAGTAAAAAAGTATAAATTGTCAAAAATCAATAGAAGGTAAGAAAGCTACTCTAAGTTGTGTAGGAACAACTAACTGCAACAATATGACAAAATTTTGCACAGTTTGACAGCAATTGGTAAAGAAAAGTCAATAGTCAAAATTTTGAAATTGGATCTAGTGTTTTTTGTAATAACTTCTAAATCTTAGTTAACTTATTACATGAACATAATTGTACATTGCCAGTAATGAAGATAACCTGACCTACATTACCTAGAAACAACCTTAAAACCTCTTGAATATTTTTCTTCAAGAGTCTGTAAACGTTGATCCATTATTGCAGCATGTGTGTGTTTTACCAGCCCCCTGCCTCCTCTGGCTTACCTCTGAATATTCTCTTTGTACTTTTATTCATGTCCTGTCTTACGTAAGGGGCATTTACTCCCCACTCTCCCCCTCTCTCCTTCCACTACCCAGTCCTGTCTCCGGCCCCTCGGCGGTGGCCATCTTGCAGCCTCATTGAGCTCTCTGTCCAGCCTATTGCAGATGCACAGCATGTCCCTAGCCCTTTTGTGGGGCACATAATAGCCTCCTGGGCCATGTAAAGCAGGGGACTCTCTTCCCTAGGTTTTTTGTTCATTGCTCTTCTCGGATAAGGAAAGGAAAGGAGGTGGTAGGACGTAGGATGTAGAATCTAGGAGGAGGGATGAGGGGGGAGCAGAGAGAGAGGGAGAAGGGGGAGGGGCTGGTGTAATTGGACATTAGATAATATCTTCTTGGAGTCGGTACATCGGATGGGTCCCTAGAGGGAACTGTTCACCAAGAAAAGCGCCAGGAGTTAAACTTTTTAGGAGTAGTTTTTAGCTGTCTTGTCTTGTATGCAAACTTTATTTTAGACACTAGAAAAAGAAGACTTGGAAGTTATTAAGATCACCCAGTCTCACTATGGAATTTTGTGCATGTGTCCTGTTTGACTTCAGAATTGGTTTAGACTGTCCAATTTTTTTTCCAGTAAAATAGTAGCCTATACTTAGTTGTCTTTTATTGACTGCAATCAGCTCATACAGTATGTGTCATAAGTGAGTAATAAATCAAATACTAGCTGTCCTATAGCAGTGACTCATTATGGGGTACAAGTCCATACATTGAACGAAAAATGATCAATTGTGGGTGTGTGATACAAGAGCATGTTACTTCACAGTTAGGCTAAAAGTATAGTCATCATGTTCATTATTCTTTTCCATATGCAGTGTTTAATCTAGACTATAGTTGTAAAAAATATATGTTGTTAATGTGTTAATGTAATAGTACTAGTTCTTATGTACATAGCATGTCAAACAGTTCTTGTTATATGTAAATTTGTATCTCGTACTTGCTTCATTACACTTCTGGTTAGATGCTGAACTGCATTTTGTTGCACTATACTTACAATACAATAAAGTTGAATCTAATCTAAAGATTTCATTGTTCCTTCCAATTTCAAATAATAAGTTATAATGATAGCTATATTTTTTCCCATGTATTTGAGAAAAAAATGTGTTTCCCCAGTACAGATATACTGTATAAGCAGCTCTTGAGGTGGAAATAAGGCCGCTGCATGCTGTCTGCATCTAATTAGAAAGCATTTTATTGTCTGTTTATCAGGAAGTGTGTTTAAGCATGCTAGTTGTTAGCTTTACAGTCATGGCAGAAGTCTGCTCTGATCTCTGAGAGTTGTGAAAAGTGCTTGTAAAGTAATATAAAGTAAAGTAAATGAATAATTAGGATGCTCTGAATACATAAGGTAAGTGTGGAATAACTTTAGACTACTGCATTTAAAATGAACTAGTTCTGTTTTTCACATTTTTAAAACAATAAAAAAAATGGTACAGCGCATTTAACATATATTTAGAACCACTATTGCATTTATACTACGTGAATGAATAAATCTATAGACAAATCTTGGCTGCCATTTTAAATACAAACACACCTGCTTTCTCCGTTTACAAACACCACGTCAGTCCCTTCAAATCTGTACTTCATCATTTCCTGTCTCTGCCCCAAAAGCGCGTACGAAAAACAATGATCCCAAACGTCATCAATTCAGTAAATAACTCCATAAACCAAACCCTGTGGATGGGTGGCACTGTTCCCCCTACACCGCCATCTTTCAGCGTGGGGCTTTTCAACAACTTTAATACATCTCCCGGTGTTGTGACTAATCGCACCTATGTTGTTTTTACTGCGAATGTTCTCCACCTTTCCATCAGGGCCCTTCTGGTGTCAGCCTGTGTCTCTGTGTCTCCCTATACGGCGCCACAGTGATGGGAGATGTTAGCGTGTTTGTTTTCATGTCCTGAATGATGCCCCGTCTCTGCATTCAGTTTGGGTCTATTTATCACTATAGGAGCTTACCAGGTAAAAAAAAAGGAGGAATACACTGCAAAAAGTGAATATCAGAATGAATTCACGATCTAGGAATTTGTGATATGGTGCAATAATAATCTTATGCAATAATCTTAGTCTTATGTAGTGCTGTTCCGTACACTCAAAACTAATGTAGCAACAGCTCCCCTGGGATAGACTGATGGAATCGAGGCTGCCAATCTGCACCATCGACCCCTTCAACCACCAACAACACTCACTCACACTCATGAGACTTGATTAGAATTAATGGTAAATATATTTGGGATTGTATCAAGATTGTACTCAGATTTTGGGGGCCCGAGCCCTGCTGCATGGAGTAAGAAAATAGTAGTCAAAACATTTAACATTTACTTTAAGAGGAAATTTATCCAAATCTGTAAAAAATAAATACATAAAAATACATAGACCCACTAACTAACAATATATCTACACTAGTCAAAACTACCCAAATCAGGATTAACTTTCCAAATTCAAGAAATTGTTGTAGGCCTTTTTGTTTTGTTTTGCAGTGCTAACTGATGCCCCTTCTGTGCATCCCATTGGTCTCATTTATCATTTCAAATGTTTAGAATCACCAATGCACACCAGGTAAAAAAAAAAAAAACATGAGTAATATTCAGCAG
>KN470014.1:12152-30250 GCA_000787095.1 Periophthalmodon schlosseri
TGGGTAGTAGTAGTGGGGGCTTGGTTATAAATAGGCGCTCTGCTCTCTAGCCATGTGGAATTGATGAGTTTCAGCACATTGGGCGCCGCGATGCCAGGTTTAATTTCGAAGCGTCCTGACAGCGAGAAACCTAGGCGCCCGGAGACGTCACGGCTGAGTGCGGCTGCTGTGCAAATGTTAGCCGTGTTTGAGGATGGACATGGGCAGAAGGCACGAGGCGGCGTCCACAGGCGTACCGCCGGGGGGAGGAGGGGGGAAGGGGGGTTGGCGGCTGACCGGCTCGGCTCTGCGCCCGCCCTCCTCTAAGCTCCTGTCAGTGTAAGAGACAGGCAATCACATCCCCTCGCTGACCCAGGCCCAAAGCACACACACAGTAAATAATGTGAGCGGCAGGTTTAGAGGAGGCGAGGGGATGTTTAGGTGAGGTGGAAGTATAAGGTATGTTTTAGTGTAAGGCAACTGTAGACCTTAAGCTGAATTTTATGTGAGACGTAGGTCATTTAGAGCAGTTCTTCCAAACCTTAGAGTACATGTGGTTCCAATGTAGTGAAATTAATTCATTGTTTACAAGAAGGGGTGGGTGATATGCAAAAAAATGTATATCTCAATTTCGATTTTATCACAATTCATGTACAAATTGTATCTTTATATTGTCTTGTAGATAACTAAAGTCATCAGCTTCTTCTGAAATTTCACACTTCATTGCAATTGGTTAAATGCACCTGTCAGTCACTCAGAGCATTGCTGAGGCTGACAAAAAAGAGGCGTGGGTGGGAAAAAGTGTCTTTGATTGAGCATAGAGCTGCATTCAAGAAAAAAAAAAAGTGAATCATGATATGGTGATTTTACCCACATTTTTGGATAACAATAGTTGTATAGGGGAAAGTTCTTTATTCATTAAATTTGTCATTACATTTGCCAATAAGCTGATCTTTTTTTTCCCAAAATGTAATTATTAGTAAGTTAGTTATTCTGACAGCAACGCAAAAATAGGATATTTTAATCCAGGAATCCATTACTTTTCTGTCAAAAAGGATCAATAATTAATCATTGATTGAAGTGCACTTACAGTTTTATGATATTGTTCGCTTTTAGATAACTTCTTAACTGGGCTATTCACAATTACAATCCAGATGTGTTTATTTATCTTTTATTGCAATTGTTTATACTCTGATGTCTGACATCTTCTAATTCATTCCTGTGGTTCCTTTTTTCCCTGTATGAACCTCTCCATTTAGACCAGACACTAATCCAAAACCCATGTACATTCTGCCGAGGTCAGTCTCATGTTGTCAGACAGGTAGAGCCCCTCCTCTCATTCCTCCGGCTTCAGAGAGCCAAACAGAGCCCGAGCAGAGATTCTCCGACTGCTGGCTGCCTCAGAGCTGCTGGCAAGAGCGCAGTCAAATTAGCCAATAAAAACGTGTGAAATCGGTGGCACGGTGCCGGCGAGGACATGCCAGGAAAAATAAACATCAGCATTGCTACAAGGAGAGGGAAGAGAGGGGCAGACGGAGGGGGGAGGGGAGCTCTGCGATGCCCATTCTAACTGCTATTGTCCCATTTGAGGCACAGCTGGGGGAGAAAGTTGTGGAGGTTATGGTCAAGATTGGACCTTACGTACCTTATGCTGAGCACAAGGTACAAGATAATGGATGACATTCATTTTTAATCATGGCTATTTTTAGTGAAGATATCAACTAGCTGAAGTTTCAGTTGGTTTACTGTTACTTTCACTATTTACTTTTGTAGTAAGAGTGATGAAATGGAGGGATTACAAGACACAGAGAGGCCTTCATACTTGGGCTGCACAATATATCGCAATCAAATATAAACTGCAGTTTGAGTTGGCACAATTATCAAATCGCAAAGGCTGCAATTATTTAGATAATAGAATGTCCTCTGCAAAGAACAAAATATCCTGTCTTTTTAATAGAAAGATCTTCGTGTACCTGCAGCTTAGACCTCTACAAACTGTTCTAAAATTCATGGGATTCTTGTATTAGTTTATCAGTTCATATTTCAGTCTTCTCTGGAGTTCTTTACCGTGGGCACTCCTACTTTTTAAATAAATATCTCAAATCTAATCGCAATTGCAATACTTGTCAGATAATTCAGAATTAGATTTTTTTTATTGCGCAGCCCTACTTGGCTGTACGTTGACATTTTTTCCCCTCCAAGTCATAATTGTACATATCTCCATATTGCCACCTTATACAATCATACCAGAATGATGCACTCCATTTCCCCTTTGCCCCCAAGGCCTGAGGATCTCTCTGTTTCCTCCACACGACGTTCTGCTATGAAGTCTAATTCCAGTCAAATCTAAACACGCTAATTAAATATCATAACTTTGCACAGCAGCTTCTTGTAAAGGCACCTGAAATTTTAATTTAGACTTCAAAAGAACCCGGACTTTAAAGCAAATCTATTGTTTTTCATTTAGACTTGCAATTTTCCTTTTCTCTGCTGTGCTGCGGTACGTAGTTATGATTGATCTGGTAATTAAAATATGCAGAGAGGGAGAAATATTAACCGCTACTCTTTTTTTCTCGCTTCTTTTTGTTTTAGAAAACAGTCGGCACGTTCCTCTTTCTCGCCTCAGACAATTAAATTTCGCACATTGATGTTCTTTACACAGCGCTCATCGGCCTCATTATTTTTCCATTTTCATCTTTCTTCGTGTCGAGATCGATAGATTGATAAAATGATGGAGCCTATCTTAAATAATGCAAGTGGAGAAAAGTTACTTTGCTGCTGGCTAAGTGCTTGGACTTATTTTTCTTTCTTTTCAATTTAATATCCCACCGAGGTACCTAGCTTTGTTAATCATTTTAGTTTTTGCTGTCCCTTTGCAAAAAATGGGTGAAAAAAACACATGATGCAGCGCCTATATGAGATGATGCTTGTCACAGCTAATATCCCTAAACGATCCAGAAAGAAAGTGGCGATTCAAAGAAAGACGGCGTAAAGTAGGCCAATTAGTACCTGGGGAACATTTTGCGGGAAAAAGATAGCGACTTGCAAATGTCACACGGACTTACTTTAGCTGCGATTGTTTATAAATTGACCTGACAGCTTGGGTCGCTCTAATATGGGATTAACCGCAGCGCTAATTAACACATGCCTCTATTAAAACGACTGGGAAAAGACGAAGCGAAACTCCACTTCTTCATCCACAAATGTACTTTTAAAAGAGCGTCTTGTTTAATTTGGGTGAAAAAATCCGGAGTTAAATCACAAGTGAACATATCTAACGCACTACAGATCAGAGAGCTTCTTTGCCTTTGTCACATATATGTTTTTTAAATTCCCCCAGCGCGGCCACCGTGTTTTTATCAGAGAAATAGAGTGGTCGCAGTGGCCCGAGGAGAGCGCTAAACACGTCCGCAATTAAAGAAGAGGAACTTTGCATCCTCCTCCTGAGTCGCTGTAATTGGGTCTCGGAGGATTTGAGCCACTGAAGTGAAGGGGACGCGCGGGGTACAGACCAGAGACAAGTCCTGGGACAAAAGGCAGAACTGCAGGGGGGATAGTGGACATCCTTGACATGTGGAGAGATTTATTTATTTTAGTTCAGCTATGTCAAAGTACTAAACACTTGTTTAATGTAGTAGTTGTTTAATGTCTTCTTATCTGTAATTTCAGTTGAGAACAGGGAAGAAACATAACCTTAGCTTGTTTTTTTAAACATAGTTTTGTATTACTCCAGTAGATAAATTGACCCATTTTGTCCAGAAGCAAACAAAATGTGCAGTACTTTCTTGGTGTAGGACATGGAAAAATATTGTGTAACTGTTCAAAAACACGTAATTATCAAAGCTATTTTCACTAGGCATGTTGTATGATTCTGCAACATACCTCTTCAAAGCTGGAACTACATTTTGCATTATTACCTTCTGGGGTTGTCAAACGTACCAAAAATCAAAATACTGATATATAATATGGATACTAAAACTAGTATTGAAACTAGATACTCATTTGAGCTGGTATCAATACTAAAAAATCACATTCACAGGACAGAAATGAACCTTTCCTGAATAGATTTAGAATGATTTTGAGCTGAATCAGAACAAGTATAAGACGATATAGACTATGGGCCACTATGGAACCTACCTGGACGATTGAGGGACTACAGAGCTATAAGGCCACATGGTAATATAAAAGAAAGTACTATGATTAAGTTTTGTAAAATCACATTCTATTGTCTAAAGAAAGAGGGTTTTTTATTATGATTGTGGTATCGGAATCAGTATCGAGTCTATTTGTTACAATATGCCAATATGGAGGTATTTACCCTTTCTAATATAGCAAATAATACAGAGACATCAACTCTGAAATTGTGTATGTGCATGTCTTTGACCAAACGTTGGACACTCTATACTACATAAAGTGAATATGGGTGGTCACCCTTTTTGCTAAAATATGTATTCAGTCCTAGTACATTAAATAAAACAGCTGCGGTTATACATAAAGATCAGGTGTTGTTTAAATTTTCATGTTCAAATCAAATCTGCTCAAAATCGGATTTGTGCTGCAGCGTGAACACAGACTTTGAGGTGGACAGCTCTGGCTTTATGTGTGTTCCTTTGTGGTCACACCGGAAACTACACTGTGATATAAATAAATATTTTGTGAGCAATCTAAAGTTACAGAGACACCCTCCCTCACTCCGCCGAGGCCCTTTGCCTCGTAGACATTGGTGTGCGTGTGTGTGTGTTCGACATGTGAAGGACAAGTGCGCCGCAGTGATAGGCCTGTTTTATTACATTTCATATTGAGACCAATCTCTGTCCATTCACCTGAAGGACAGCCAGTTATTCCCTAACTAAATTATCCACGCACATTCACACAGAGGGGTGGAGAGGAGGCAGACACGCAACAATGTCCGCCGCTCGTGTGAGTTTTCAGCTTTATAACCACCCCCTCCTCCCCATGCACACGTATATGTCCCAGCTGAGGGGATGTGGGGTGTTAGTGCTGCTGTCATTGAGGCTCTCCTTATTGGACCTTCTGACACACATGGTGGTAAATATACTCCAGTCTATTTTAGATCTAGTTTATATTGAGGAAACAAACAATCACAAAATATCATTTTTACAATAATGGGCTGCACTAAATACACAACTACAGTGCAATATTAACACTCATATTAACACATTAGAGTTATTGGGTATTTGAATTTTAGTTTAAAAAGGACAATGCAAGGGAATTTTTATATTTGTACCTTTTACAACTGTTTGTGCAGACCAAATCAATATGTGAAATACCTTTAAAATGCCAATAATACTAAATGTGAAAACATATTTTTTCTGTGGCTTTAAATGTTAAAATAACTTGTGCAGTGCACATTCAGATTTCACAGCCTCCAGGTGCTTTACCTTTTCAAGAGTCAAACCAGGTTAAGGTCATTTCAGTTCATTGTCCAAGTAGGATCTGTGTGAACAACTACAATTATTGAACTTAGTTATAGAACATAACAGGGTGGAAATTAGGGCTGGGTACCATTTGATTTTTTTTCGATACCAATACTTTAAAGATACCTGCTTTTTGATACCTGAACGGTTCTTTTTTCGGTGCCTGTATTTTTTTAAGTGTAAATTAGTGGCCAATATTATTAAGAAAATATTTTTAACCCTTGAATTACATTATAACTATGTTATAAGAAGATCAGAAGCAGCACTGTGGAGCACATGCTTTTTGTTTACAATTTTACTATGCGGTTACATGAGCAGGGGAGGTAGATTATGGCGAAGTTAACGTGGACTTGTTTGGATACATCTTTACGCAGACACGCTCCACACTATATATATTTACTACACCACATTTACGTGGGAATTACGCTTTTACCAGGACTGAGGAGGAGGATGATTGTGGCAGAGTTTGGTTCATATTATCTGTTTGGCTTCAGACTGCAGACTGTGACTGGATATGGATTTATTATTACGGACTTTGACTTTGAGACACTGTAAAGGCCCTGCACTGGAGACTTGATGTATTTTTGAGTGGATACGTTGCAACTCTGCACGCTGTTTCTTCAGTTCTTCTGTTTTACAACCAAAAAGCCAATCACGAGCACCGCTGGTTTAGCAGGAAGCGGGCGCTTAGCAACGCTGTCAGTCTAACCTGTTGCTAACACTAGCGGGGGCGACCTCGGAGAAAGAAGGCTCTTGATTTGTCTGTTATTAATGATCATATGTTGAATCACGGACAAAATTGTGAAATAAAAATACCAGGATCATGTAGAGCGGGTTAATACAAAAATTTTTAGACCAAAATGACGAGGGGTGACAATTTTTCAATGTAAAGTGAAATGGAGAGTCGATGGAGCTAGAAGCATTAGCTGTGTCCATTTATATATATAGTGTATGGTTTGGACACATATAGGACTATGTTAAAACGTGAGTGCTGTTTGTGCCTTTCGTTTGTGCAGAACATGAGCACCTGCTAGTATTTATTGGCTAATTGACGCTGGCAGCTAAAGCCAAGGAACTGAAAGTGCTATCCAGTGTGATACCTCAAATATATGTGTTATATACTTTGAGAGAAAATATAGCTATGTTGTTTGTCATTGCTTTAAACCTATTGCCATGGCCTGTTTTGTAGAGAACTCACTCAGTCACTATTAGCGACACTAAATTATTGATGCGGTTTCCCATGTCATTTCATGTAAAAGTCCTTAGCAACTATGGACCAAACTAAACCAAGACAGACCTCAAAACACAGAAGAGTCAACTTATAAACTTACAGATACAAGTTTTGCCATAGAAAATCTATTCTAAATCAAATATCTATTTTGTCTTCCATTTTAATCTGTGTATGTTAAAGTACCTATCTTGCAAGGTGATGACTATGATCCAATATCTCTGCCTGTGGACCACCTGAACTCCTTCTAAATGAGTAAAACGTCTGCCTTTACCCCAGAGCAGAGCCTGGCTGATGGCTTTATTCTTCTCTCCTCTCTAATAAACGTCTTTTGTACAGTCTGCCTCTCCTTTTCTCTCACTGAGGATGCCCTAATGAGCCGCAGCCCGAAATAGCAGAGGGGCTAGCGCTGCACAACTATGACATCCCATGTGAGAAGTCGCCCAAATGGCTACAGCCGTGCGTCAAGTTTCCTTATTTATAACACCGTACGGGATTGTCCTACACTTGCGAGCATATGGAGGCTTATGTAAGGCAGGGCGGCCCATCTGAAGTCAGGGCCTATATATAAAGCGGACTGAAGGTACTAGGCACTTTAAGGATTGATTGGCTTCTGAATCTTTCTTTACTGTGATGTAACATGGGAAGGAGAGAGTAGGTGGGAGACAGGTGTTCGTATTAGCATAAATGGCCATGGTAAATCGTCACATTTTTATACAGCGCTTTTCCACCTTTAAGGCACTCAAAGCTCTTTACAACAAGGAACCACTCACCCGTACACACACACACACTCACGCTCATACACACGTGCGCTGACACGTGCGCGGGAGCGAGGTGGATCAAGTGTCTTGCCCAAGGACACAATGACAGCATTCATCTGTGGGAGCTGGAATTGTACTGCCAACCTGTTGATCAGTGGATATGCCCGCTCAACCAATGATGTTTATGTTGAAAGCGGGATTCGAACTGCCAACCTTCGGATCAGTGGACGAACACCCTACCAACTATTTTTGGGGTACTATAGTGCTGATTTCTATTGCAAGTTTACATATTTATGAAAATCTGAATCCATTAACTCCTAAAACTTATTAAACCGCATTTTGGGCTTGACAGAGTTAGTAGCTTTTACTGTGCAATACGAACTCCTGAAAGCACACTGGCAGAGTCGTTAGCATGTCTGTTCCCCCCTCGGAAAACCAGACCTCCACAAGCACCTTTTTGAATGTATATTAGAATGAATGATTGTCTCCCCGTGTGCCCTGTAAGTTACCACGGCCCAGCTTGCACCTGTCCAAGGCCCTTGCTAGCTTGGAAAGGCTCTAGCCACCTGCAGCCTCGAATCATGAACCCACTACTTAGCATCTGTTAGCGCTCAAACCATCTACACATCAGGTGCTATTATGCTAGGCTAACATAGCGCCAATTGCGTCTGTTTAGATTAGCCCTTGTTCTCTTAAACTAACATGGCGTCTGCCCTGTCACATTGTGTATGAGTGATCGCGCTTTGAGCCGATCATTACCATCACAACATCAGACGGCTGGCAGCGGAGGTCATTCAGTGTGCATTACCACCCAGACCTCATTAGTTTTACAGCTTTTACTGCCCTGTTGGCACCGGCGAACAAGAGCTTTAGGCTGGCATCCAACGGGCATGTGGACCTATACCCCAGTGCCCAGAGTAGTACAAGGGCCTTGGCCAGTTCTGTCAGAGGGCAATGGAGGAGATGTGAGAATCTTTCCAAATTTAGCTTATTGGGATCATTTAGGCAGCTAGACTCATGACTGTTGGCACT
The DNA here is from genome assembly GCA_000787095.1 of Periophthalmodon schlosseri. Taxonomy (NCBI): domain Eukaryota; kingdom Metazoa; phylum Chordata; class Actinopteri; order Gobiiformes; family Gobiidae; genus Periophthalmodon; species Periophthalmodon schlosseri. Next base: position 20,591 of record KN470014.1, read on the forward strand.
GTATACATAAGTTATCTCAGTGATTGTCAGGTCATGGTAGGAAGACATTTCAAGTGAAATTAAGTTGCTAATCAGTAACTATTCTATTGGGGAAAACTTAAAGCCATGAGAATGCACTGTACCTGTTCTTTGAGACGCACCAATCAAGCAGTTTTCCGTTCCGATACTGATATTGATACTTTGGTACCTGCCGACACTATCTCTCAACCAATACCAGTTCAGAGACTCAAAATAGCATTTATTTCCCTGATACGCAATTAACATAAACGAAACAAAAAAAAATGCCAAATCAACAACAAACCAAATCATCCAGATATGTCATCCAACTGTTAATTTATGCCTCAAGGAAATATGGAACAGCTTAAGCAAAGTTTTTCTTATTTTGAAGTGTTCGTTTGGGCTTATTTTGACCAGTAAATAGTCTTATTACATTGCCGTATGTATTGACCCAGCCGGGATATTGAACCGATAGTCGACGATACCAGATACCCAATAGCAGTATCGATATCGGTGCAATCCTAGCCCAAAACCACATGAAACATTATGCAAGGCCTGTCCCATTTTAGGGTATTAAAAATTTGGCATTCAGTTGGTGTGTAACAATAGAAATCAGTCTATAGTTATGGTGCAGTCTGATTCCCAAAAAGTAAGAATAAATGTTCCAGATTGCATTGGGACTGAACTCATTCTGGCATATTATTCTTTCTGTGTTTATATGCTATGTGCTTCTACCCCCTCCTCCCTGATGCATTAGCACTGTCCACAGCTGATCCTAACCTTCACCTGTTCCTAATTTTAGCCTCTGAAACCTCGGAAAAGGCCGGGTCCATAGTGATCCGTCATCGACAGGCCTCCGCGTCTGCCGGGAGTGATATCTCGTGGTAAAATATGTATGACATCAAAAAGCCTTAAAGCTTATTACAAATTAATAATGAGTAGTGGGCAGAGAGCAGTGAAAAATAGCCTTCCCTCGGTGTCATGTTGAAATGTTTAATTCAACATAGAGACTAAATATGCACTGCCTTTAGCCCTATGCGCTCCCAGGCCCTAGCAAAAGCTTATGTTAGGGGAACAGACAAGACCACCAGGATTCACAAACCAAATTGACGTCTAGATTAGCAGATTTATGTTGAAGTGAATGATCATTGCGTGCAGCTATGTGCCTCTGTGTGTCTCTAACTGCATACGGGATTATAAACCAACAGCAAAGCGCTGTGCCGTATTTTACTGCTATCATCTTCAAGTCTCTGCAGACCAGGGAAGCAGTTCTGAAGCTCGTCAAATCTGCAGCCCCTTCACTGTAATGTTTCAAGACACTGTACAAAACGGGTTGCACTGGTAGTTTTTAGACTCCAGAATGTTTATGTCAAAATCTGTTACAGAAGATATAAGAACCTATATGGATTAAAATAAGGATGAGAACTTAAACTAGTATGGGGTATTTTTGTTCTGTAACCTATCTAGCTGTATACTGACAATAACTATCCCTGTATGTGATTGAATATTATCACCAATTTTAATGCAATATTGAAAAAAATAAATGTATATTTCTAGTTTTTTTTCATAGGGTTTCAGAAATTTGACGGATATTCTATCAAAACAGATATGTTTTGTTTGAAATCAAATAAAAATTGATAAATAAATGAACAAATCAACCAATCAATCAGTCATGCACATTTAAACATTTTGGACTGGGAAATAAGTCAGTTTTGATTTCTGAAATCTATATTTATTTTAAACATGGTTGTAACACTATAGCTGCTGTTAGCTCTGTGAGGAGCGTAGAGGGGAGTGAATTTGCTGGGCGACTACCTGAAACATCAACAGTCATTAATTATGTAAAAGTGCCGCTCCTGTTGGACTCAAGTGTAGTCTTTAGTGAGTCCCAGTGCCTCCAGGCAAGTGGGGATTATCACACATACGGCAGATACCACTGTGCTAACTGCTAACTACAGCACACTATAGTACATTTAACTCTGAATTTGGCCTGAGAGGAACGGCTGTTTTAATTGTTCCTTATAAAGGAGATTGTATACGCAATAATTTGGCTCTATTTCATTGTGTTCGTATTAGAAAGACGTTTTGGCTTGTAGTTATAACCCTGTGTCAGAAATGTCGATCTATCTATCAATTTAGATTTAGATTTTAACAAGAAGAAGAAAAATCTGTTATTAAAGTTAGTCTCAAATAATATAAATATTATTTGGCTATAAATACGTATCACAACATAACTTTAAAGATAGAAAATTGAGGTCATTGTGCAACAGAGATCGTAGTTGTGAAATATTCTGATAATATATTGCACATATATGCCCCACAGGGAAAGTATTAATGTATGCTTTGTTTATGTAGAACCAACAGTAATCACTGCTGCTGTCTGGGGTGCTACTGTCACTTCATCATTCACTGCACAACCCCCTTTCTCCCCCTTTTTTCTCTCTTTCACACTCTCTCTCTCTCTCTCTCTCTCTCTCTCTCTCTCTGTCTCTCTCACAACTATTGTCTGCTTCCATGTGTCCCCACCACCATGAATGAAATGGGCAAATCTGACAGGACGAATGATACGCTGTGTTTGTCAATACTCGAGTAGTAGGGTCGTGGTGATAGTGATCTTATTGCTTTGTTGTGATACTGGTTGAAAAAAATCACAGAACATTTTGGGAATATTTTTAGCAATTCATTCGAATTGTAATTTGTTTACACCTGCCCCTTCAAATCCAGTTTTCCTTAAAATGCTGTTTTCCAATATTTAAAATGTAACCTAGATACTTATGTCTAAATTGTCCCCATTAGATAAAATTAGATCAAATACAGGCTTTTAAAACTAGATACATAAAGACACATTATAGTTATTTAAATAGGAATCAATAAGAGAATCATTAAGAACCAGATCGATAAGAGGAATCGTCAATGCCATCGACATAAGATCTTATCAATACCCTTCCCTAGTCTTATGTATTATATATTAACCCTTTACAGACCACTGTAAAGCATTGTTCAACATTGCTTTATTGTTATCAAGAACAATCCTATTGTTTATATTGTAATAACAAATGTCATAAGCAGCTCCTGTGTACAGATTACCCAGGATCTTCCTCCTAACACCACAATTGACAATTTATCAACCAAATTATGCCCCTAATTTCATCTGCACGTGTCTCTGATCCATCTTATGAACGGTGAATTTGGTGTTCCTCTGTCAGGTTCCTCTCGCCGCGCTCCGACGCTCGTTCATCAAGAGCGCATTGCTTTTTTAGTGGATACGGCGCTGGCATGATGTTCCTCCACGCCGAAACAAAGGAGGCGCTGACACATGTAATTAATTAGGCTATTATGCATTCCACAATGATAATGGCCTCACTGGAAAGTCACCAGCCTCGTGTTGTAAGAGAAGAGAGGGAGCAGAGGGGAGGTGGTCGCAGAGTGCTATCCATCATAGAGAGGAGGGTTGTTTCACTACGCCCCCGCTTCCTGTCCGTGTCACGCCGTCTCACCTTGACTAGTGTGGGCAAGGCTGGAGCAACACTGTCAACATGTGGGGCGGGTTGCTTGTGTGCTGGTTTTTATGGCGATTCCAGCTCCAGCGGTCTGCCAGGGTTCTCCACTCCGGGGGCTTTGGCACAGTTTGGCACACTTACCCGTGACATCCCATCTGTTGGAGCTTTGTTCACCCGCGCCTCCATAATGGGGGCACTTTATTTTTATAATTAGCTCTTACCTACACTTCTCCTCTCTTAACTGTGTAGTGCTGTAAATGTAGTCCAGGTGCGATCATGATGACTTTCAACACAGCCCTTCATCTGAGCCCCACGTCCTACAAGAACCAACAAAGTTACGGTGGGATTTGAAAAGACTTTGTATTGAATGTTACATCAAAATGATAACAAAGTTGTCTACATTGGTATAGGCATTTATAAAGTGGATTACAGTGTTACTCTTTACTTAATGTACCTCGCTGGAAAGTTTACATTTGGCTCATGTTTCAATTCAGGAGCAGTGTGCCAGGAGACCCTTGTCCAAATCCAGAGTTCAGTTTATGGTTAACTCAAAACATGGAGTGGGCTTCTCCATGCAGCTTGGTCATTGTAACCAAGATCCTGGCTCCACATCTGGAAATGGGTCCCCGGGGACTCGGGGTCTGCACTCTCGCCACCCACTGCTCCAGACAGGTTGCTTTGAGGCACTGTTTGAAGGATCCTTAAAGTACAGTCAGTCAACTCTACAAATACTTCAAATACAATGGTCATGTCTACTTCTCATGTGGCTTGAGAATCAAAGCTGGGACCTTAAGTAAGAGTGATTGCCAACCACTCAGCCACCCTGCTTAATATAATATAATAAGTAAAATTATAATGATACTGTGACTACGACTTTCACCTCAGAAAGAAAGCCCCATTTGATACTCTTTCTGTGTGAAGTTTGCATGTTCTCTATACTTCTCGGCGGATACTCTAATTTCACCCTTGAACTTAAATAAAAGTTTGCTATGGCTTTCTTGATCAAGATTTGTAGATTCCAAAATTTGTGTATCTTCACAAACTTGCAGAATGTGCTTCAATCTTTGAGACAACATTTGGACAGGGCTCTATTAAATGTTCTAATCTAATACAAAGATGCCCTCCCAAACCATGATTTGGTTTTATTTAATACTCCTTAAAAATGTAAATATTTCGTTTTTTTCTCCCGTTCCGGTGCTATCATTCTAACTTCCCACAGCTCCATCTTAGCCGCTGCACGCTCCTTCTGTAGCTTAAGTCTTTCCACTTCTCAAGGTTTAGGTCACTGCTTGCATCAAACATCAGCAAAGTGCACTCTCAAAGAATATGACAACTGCAGTCTTTTTGAACTACAAAGACTTTGACGAAAAAAGGTTTGTTTTTTTCCTCCCCTGCCGATCGTCTCCCAGCGCCTCTTGACTTTGACTTTGCCGCGACTTTGGTGCTTTTTTCTTTTGGAGTTTTTCGGGGTACCGTTGCCGCGCCGACGGAGCTTTCGTGGGCCGCCTGTCGATGGCACGGGGGGAGAGCCAGGAGGTAGCGGTGGCGTGGTGAGGCGGCAGGTACTTTGATGTGGGTTTAATGTGGTGCCATGTTTGGTCTGTCACGCTGAGAGGAGCTAAGCGGACGCCATGGTTACGTCAGACGCGCGCTCTGATCTGTGGAGGGGGAGCTGTGTACCACGGCCGAGTCATTACCGAAGTACTGCGGATTCTGACTCAGGGTGTCTTGTCTTAAAGGGGTGGTGTACGTTTGTTTACCCAACAAAAGCATGACTGAAATTGAAATGGAGGACTTTATACTGAAGGTAGAGGTGTAAAGAGGGTAAAGGATTTGTTGCATAATTATGGTAGTGGCATTTTTGTTTTCAAGCTTTCGTAAACAATAGTGGTTTCTATAGCCTACCAATCCACAATATATTCTCAGCATATATTTGAGCCAGTCCCAAGCTTGGGTAAATCTTTTTTAATTTTAAGCATATCTTTCTTAACTATTTATAATAGCTATATTTCTACTTTTTTATATTATTATTATTCGGTGTTTTATGTCGCACTTTATCACCGAAGAAAGTTCCTAGTTTGTGAATTGTGTTCACTGACAATGGCTTCTGAAAGTCTTCTGATTCTGATTCTGATTCTAAATGTTGTAACAATATAAAGGAGAGAGCGAGAGAGAAAGAAAGAGAGAGAGAGAGTAAGGTAAGAAATAAATTGTTAAATTGCAAAAAAGTTTTGACATTTTGTTTAAAAGTATGTTTGTGTTTTAGTTTTTTACCATATAGTTTAGTGGTGTATTTGATCAAGGAGAAATGGAATCTTAATATCACTAAAACAGATTTGGCTTTTGAAAACCCGGCTATACAAATTAAGTGGAAAGCAAGAAGAGCATCAAAGTTTAAAATATTCTTGTGATTTTATACCTATACCTATTCACAAATACTTTCTCACCAAACTTTTGCCTTATTTCTATTAATAGGAAGAATTTTCTCAAGCTTAAACTGACTAGTTTAGTGTTTCAGATATACAAACTACACATTGATTTTTGAACTTTAAACATGGTTACATCAACAAAACCACCCCACAGACTTTGTTTTTTTAAAGCTGTCGTGTAGATGTGTTGAGTTGATTTGAATGCCGGTGCTGCTCTTTCCTCCTCTCTGCCATGAATCACGGGGCTGCTGTCTGTATCCGTCACCGCACATGTCCGCTCCAGTCGCAGATAAATGGTACAAAGGAATATTGGTGTGGTCAGCGGCGCCCATTTATTTGGCTGAGACGGCAGCTCTGCAGTGGGCATTGGGGGGCGCGGGTTGGAGCGTTTTGAGCCCCGAGCTTTGACTGACAGGCCGCACTGATTGGAATTGACGCGGGGACGAGATGTGTGTCAGAGCTGTGACTGCTCATCTCTCGGGCATCGGGAGGCGACCACCACCAACCGCGACATCCACAAACGCCCGGGCTCCGGACGAGTGTCAGCAAGATTAAAACAGACTCAGAAACAGCCCGACCACTGTCTGTATCTGACAACTGTTGTGTTATATGGCTTTGTATAAGCAGAGATGGAGGAAGTACTCAAATGTGTAAAAGTAACTTCAAAATAAATTCTTAGGTTGAGAAATTTGTGCAACTTTTAATAATCATCCACCTTCTAGTAAATTACATATTAAATTTGGCAGATGTTTACCTCAGATGCCCTTCCTGAGTAAACTATCCTATTTGAGCTTGAAGAACATACAATTACAATTGCAACTACGACTACTACTAGCTACTACTTTTCCTACAACAACTATTGCTACTACTACTTCTTTAACAACTACTACTACTTTAACTACAACAACTACTACTACTATACTCTTAGCCACAAAAAAATATGAATACTACTGACACACTAACACACAAAAAAGTTACATAGTGCACTTTTAAAGTATGTAGTTACTGCATTTATTTGTATGCTATATTATTAAGTGTAAATAAAGTGTTGTAACTTTAATTGGTTTACCATCCCGAAAAGAAGTTTATTTAGTTCTGGTTACATTAATTTCAGTGATCAAGCTGGATTCATTCAGCTGGTATTTCAGATTCTTTTGTTTATAGTTGGAGCCACCTCGCCCTGTTATAGTCCAGATGTGTGTGTGTGTGTGTTTGGTGAGTGGGCAGTCTCCTCTGTCCCTCTCCTCCCACTCCTCACTCCACAGCTGCCCATCTCCTCTCTCCACCAAAACAAACCTCAGGTGACACATATAAACCACAAATATATCCCAGTGTGTGAGATGAAATTTCAATATTTTCTTTTATTAGAGCAAATTATGGTCACCTGTGGCAACTGCATTTTGAGGACAATGATGATCCAGAATTTTTATAACGTTGTTTTGTTTGGAAGGAACTTTATGGAATATAGATTTAGTGAGCCACGGATCAATGAGAGTTTTTAGACAAATTCATTATTATGGCATTGATGTTTTTATTGAACTTTTGAAACTTTTGATAGCCACAAAGACCTTATTCCCAATGTCCCTAAATCCAGCTTGATTGGGAACTTTAGACTCCACAAAAAGTGAAAATTTACAACCCAAATTTTGTGTCAGGGTTTTTTTTTTCCAACTCATAAAACAAATGGAAAAAAATGTCCTAGGTAACATATGGAGATTATGATTTTACATTTGGTTTATTGTAAACTCCATCGTGATCTAAAATTACTTAATTGACTTTCTGTTCAAAACTGTAGAACTGGCTAGAGTGGCATTTCATTGTACCAAGCAGTGGATTTCAATTACTTGTTTTTATTGTTGAAATATCGCTACATGGCATTTTTGAACCCTACATGTGTGACCCAATCTCTGAATTTTATTAATAATTGCAAATATGTACAGAAAAACAGGAGAAGATAGGGGGTAGGTGAAAACAGATATTTTCTTATCGCTCCAACTTCAAATGCAGGACAATACAAGAGTAAATCAAGATCAAACATGCGCGGATCACTCACATAACAACTTTGCGTAAACCAAGAGATAAGGGAACACATAGTTCTAACATAAAAGTCAATTCTATGTCCCCAATAAGTAAATATAAATACCATGGAAATAATGAATCAATGATCAGTTATCATTTTAATGTCCGCACTACTATTGTTGTGTATAGTTTGAACTCCTTCCTTCCCACCTGCAGCTTGAGTGAGTGCGTGTCAGGAGGCGAGCGGGGGACAGAGCTGTGGTGTTGTGACATATTTGGTGGTTTGGACTCCCTGGCTGCTTCTGCTGCTGGTGGGCTTCCTCCTGTTTAGACCCTAATAAGCATGGGAGCTGGCCGGGGCTGTTGTGACACCCCGTCAGCCTGTGGGCCACTCCGCCTCTGCATGCGATGGACTCCATGATTGTGCGCTGACCTTTGCATCATGGGAAAGATGACAGGTAATTTAGAGGCCTCAGGGAGCGTACGTACATACACTGTCCCCGCCACAACCACCCACCATCGCCCAGCTCCAACCTTCAAAACTGAAAACTGCACCCACCCGACCGACCGCGCGCAGGCAATTAAAGCAGGACGGAGGGACGTGCGATGTGGGAATGGACCTATGTTTAGAAAGGCTTTGACACAAAATGGTGCCAGAAGTTTACAGTGTAACAACAATATTCAGTCTACAGGCAGATCTTAAAAGGCCCATATTACGCTATTTTCTCATCTATGTTATAATATTGTATCCTTATCAAAAACATACATGGAGTTGTGTTTGTTTCATTGACACAAGTTTAACACACAAACCCTGCATATTTAGATAGTTCTCTCAAACAGAAAACACAGGAAGTGCTCCACTGTGTTTTTAAACTCCATACATCTTCATTAGAATCATTTGGATCATTTCAGCCCTGGCTAATATCTGCTGAACAACAAGTAAAAGGTATCTGTTAACTTGAAAACTCCTGCCTCATGACATCACAAGGTGGAACAGACAGTTTTGCAATGGTACCATTAGAAATGGTTGCAATGTATTGGCTAAATTAGATATTTTGAGGTGTCTGTGGTGACTGGCGGAAAAAATATACCTCCAAGTTTGTGCTGGTCCAATGACAACAAGTTTAGAGTCTAAAAGTTCAACATCTTTCTGGGTTAATTAAACCTTTATTTGTCAATTTGGTGATGGCAAAGATGTTATAAGGTAGAAATCTGTGTATGGATTTGAGGAAACTAGCCCTGTGTTCAAGGGACAGATCAATACTTTTTTGCAATATCTCGATGACTCATAACAATATTATGGCAATTCATCAGAAATGTGCTAAAAGGTGCTTGTAAATGTCTTGGTTGAGGTTCAAGTATCGCAAAAGAAGTGGACTGTAAAATGAATCACAAAAGTTCAGAAATATCACTTTATACCATTGTTTGGAAAATTAGACTGCACATTTCTGTTCTTTTGAAAATCTCTTTTGCAAAATAGTTTAGTAAGTAAGTCATTGAGCAGGTGTAGGCAGAAGCTAAAGTGTGTGTGTTGTGCCTACACTTATCTCTAATTACAGCACGCTAATGGACTTTCATCTACAAAATGAATACAACTACTGGACATTTTACTACATCATAATGAGGGGAGAAAACAGCAACTATTACAACTATCACAAAACTATTCTTACTTTTGTTATTCTTTCAAATATTTTCAAGTACAATTTTATATATAT
>KN470015.1:0-26221 GCA_000787095.1 Periophthalmodon schlosseri
ATTATTATTATTATATTTTTTATTAGTAGTATTAGTACTATAAAAATGAATGCAAATGGATTTTAATATTAATTCCATGAACATAAACAAGACATCGCTGTGTAACACCAAAAACTAGCCCTAGGGAACATGGCTATAGATAGCATTCATGTAATTTAACAAAATGAGAGCTCAGTAGAACTCAAATTTAGGCTAAGACCAAGTTAAAATTATGAACTTTAAGCCATGTTAGAATGTTGTTACCTCATAAAAATATACCCAGAGTTGTGTTTTGTTTCATTCACACATGTTTGAATAACCCTTTATTATTAGTTTCACTACATCTCCAAGGCTCAAAATGCTCTGTACCACTTTATGATGTCATAAAATGGTAGTTTTCAAGTTAACAGTTACCTTTTAGCTTTAGTTCAGTAGAGATTGGCAATTCCAGGGCTGAAATTATTAAAATGATTGAGAAATGATGAAAGAATGAGTTTTAAAACACAGTGGAGTACTTCCTGTATTACCACATGACATTACAAGGCAGAACAGAGTGTTTTCCATTAGAGAGAAGAACTCAGCCTAAATATGCAGGGTTTGTGTGTTAAACATGTGTGAATGAAACAAAACACAACTCCAGGTCTGTCTGTGATGAGGAAACAACATTAGAACATAGATCAGAAAATAGCGTAATATGGGCCCCAAAATTAAGCACAAGCTAAATAAATTATGAAGAACTTATATCCCACATTATGCAGTGTGTAAAGGAAAACCATGGTTCAGCACTTTTTAAACATCCGTCATCAGCAGATAAAAGACTATATCCTACTTAGTCCTCCCCCCGGGCCTCCTACAAAGACCCTCAGACTGCTGTTTAAATTAACCGTGGGCGATAACTGTTGGAGCAAACTGCACATTATTCTGTGTCCATCTTATTGTCCTCAAGTGCCACATAAAAATATACAGCCATTATGTGATTAAATGGAGTCATTATATTGTAAAGGAAAATCATATCAGGGGAGGGTGTGCATGCTCATGTTACTTGGTGAGCGACTACTAAACTGTTTAAAGGTCCTATATTACGCAAAATTAAGCACTGCAGGAGCACTTCCTGTATTACCTCATGACATCACAAGGTGGAGAACTCAGTCTAAATATGCAGGGTTTGTGTGTTAAACGTGTGAGAATGAAACAAAACACAAGTCCAGGTCTGTTTGTGATGAAGAAACTACATTATAACATTTTGGCATTTTGGACACGTCTGTTTTATTGGTGTTATGTAGACTTTAAAATCACTTTCAAATTAGGTTATTTACGATATGTATCTGTCACCAATTTAAAATACAACATTAGTGCACTTAAAATGCTAACAAGTGTCTTTTTCTATAATCGGAGGCTTGAAATTTACTCTTTGTAAGGCAGGTTTTTCATAAGACAAACCTCGCAGTAAACATGTTATCCTTGTTCAAAAAAAATTAGCCAATTTGCCAATATTAAGTTGAACTTTCCATCTTTTCATATTCGGTTCTAAGTAATGCTAATCTGTAGCAATTAGCTTTTCACGGCCCCCTAGTGGTTGCTTGGTGTCGATGCCTTTTTTCAGTTCATTTATATTATAATAGAAAACAATAACATGTGCTGAGATTGAAAGTAGAATATTATATGAAAACTAATACAGAGAAAGGTACAAGAACAAGTCAAGAGCTCAGCTGCAAAACATCACTCTGTTTTGAAAAAAAGCTAAAAGTTTAGTTCTTTTTGTTACCATTTTCTACAGATATTATCAGTGGTAATAATGTACTGTGCATTTATCAAGAAGGGATAAAATTATATATAGGCTTTTGAAAACATTTCTATACGAAGAGTAAACTGCAAGCCTCCGATCACTTTAAAATGACACTCATCTGTTTTTGCAAATGAACTGTTCAAGTACAAAACAAAGACTTGGTTTACGTCTCTTGGACACTCAGAAATACAGTATACAAACCAGTCCTGCGCTTTAGTTGGGTTCTTCCGTGTCCGTAAAAAGTACTTTTGTTGTTGTTTGTGTGCAGTACTTTGCCCGGTGTGGACAGCCCGTACCCGATGCTGGTGCTGACCGGACCTCAGTGTTGTGGGAAGAGGGAGCTGGCTCATAGACTGTGCCAGGAGCTCGGTGAATACTTCGCCTATGGGTCAGTATACACTTTATAATGAAGGGAGGAGAATTAACGACAATATTCTATCACTTTATTGTATCGTTATTCATTTATTTTGGGTGACAGTGGTTGATGGTTCTATCCTAGTTCCAACCAAAGCCTACTTTCATTGAGCAGTTGGGCAAAACACTAGACAGCACTTTGGCAGTTCTGTAGACCTGATGCCTTCCCACTGATGCTAGTCTAGGATTGGACTGTAGTGGGCGGTTTTAAAAATAAAGACAATATAAAAAATAACACTCTAAATAACTTAAATATGCACTATGGAACTTTTCTAGTAGATAGTCTGCCACTTGTATCCATGGAGATGTAATGGCTTTCTTTGCCTGGAATATTCCACAATATGACATTAAACCCTTCAAACCCTTCAACCCTTCAAGTGAGAATGCATGTTTCTCAAGGCAATTAATGTGATGTAATATTTTTTAATGTCATACAGTGGAACATTCCAGGCAATGCAATGACATCTCCATGGAGTCTGGTATGTGGTGGACCCATCGACTGTATGTATAAATGGACATAGCTAACACGCTAGTCACCGCGGTCCCACTAGGACGTGATCATGGGCGATCCTGGTATTTTTATTCCGCTATTGTGTCTGTAACTTAAGATATGAATATTAATTGACAGCGTTGCTAAGCGCCCGCTCCCTGCTAAACCAGTGGTGCGGCCGGAATTTCTAATAAGGAACCCGGCTCCAAATTGGCCCCTATAACTGCTCTAGCCTCGATGAGCCTCATTTGACTGGAGCCAAACGGTGTGGGTGACGTCACACTCACTTAGTCCACTTCTTTATACAGTCTATGGGTGGACCCTCCCGCAGAAAAGTTACACAGTGCGCCTTTAATAGAACTAAATACAAATACAAAAGGTGGAACATGTTGATAATAAAATCCACAAACATAAATTGTTGGAGCGTCTTGTAATCCCCTTGACTTTCTCTCAAAGCAGAACGATCAATGAAAGTAATCACCATTGTAAACCTCCTAATCTTTCCCGTGGTAATTATAATCATATAGGATTACAAAAGCAATGTACCTCTTTATTAGTTTTCACAAATCATATTCAGTGTGCAGACCTCGTCTCTGAACCACGAGGCCGACCTCATCATTGTTGCATTAATTGAAATCGAACTACAGTGTATTTCTATTGATTGGAGAGGGCACAGCTACGGCCTAACTTCACTCTGCAAGGTTGGTCAACACTTTGAATGTATTACTGATGTGGCCAATGCTTTATGTTTTAATTACATAGATACAAAAACATGTTTACTAAAAGATAAACGTATGAAGGAAGGATAATATAATGCATTTAATTACATCTGTATTTATTAAAGGTGCTATATTACACAAAATGGATTTTTGCGAGGTTTTAGCCATGTTATAATGCTGTTACTTAATCAGAATCATATCCCGAGTTGTGTTTTGTTTCATTCACACATGTTTCAGTGGTCCTGGTTTATTAGTCTGACAGCATCCCCAATGCTCAAAATGCTCTGTTCCACCTCGTGATGTCATGCAGTGGGAGTTTTCAGGCTAACAGCTTTTACCTTTAGTTCAGTAGAGATTCCAGGGCTGAAATCATCCAAAAGGTTCTAGTGAAGGTGTATGGATTTTAAACACACATTGGAGCACTTCCTGTATTACCACGTGACATCACAATGTGGAACAGAGTTTTTTCGGTTTGAGAGAAGAAATCAGCCTAAATATGCAGGATTTGTGTTTTAAACATGTGTGAATGAAACAAAACACAACTCCAGGTCTGTTTGTGATGAGGAAACAACATTATAACATAGTTCAGAAAACAACGTAATATGGGCCTTTTAAGAATGTTTTGAATTAGCTGTTTGAGTGGATTCAAAAGGTTGTGTTAAGAGATATTTTATAATCTGTAGCATTTGTGATGTTCAAGTATTTGGGGATTATTTGTTGTTTTGTTTTTCTATATACTCACTTTCACTTGATAAATATTCACCTCATTCCAGAAGTTATTGTAGGCACTGCTATCGTCATTTTTGACAGCAAGTAAGTTCTATAGGGACAGAGCCGTTTTAAAGCCTCCAGAGAATCGGTGCAGTGTTGACTTGTTGGTCACATGAGCATTAAAACACAACCTACATTGCATCATATCTTAGTGGCAAAATTTTTCTCAAATTCTCCATTGAAATGAATGAGTTCCCACTTAACCAGAAGTGCCACCACAAGCTCACAAAGTTATTAAATATTTTTATTTCACAGAATCTGCCACACCACTAGGGACGCCTACTTTGGAGAAGAGGATGGAGTCGACTACCATTTTGTCACAGAGGAAGACTTTCAGAACATGATTCTTATGGTACGCTCATTTTACTTCTTTCAATCAAACTTTTTTTTTTAGTTAGTTGAGTTGCACTGCTGCCGTCTGCTGCATTTTGACTCGGCAAACTGTTTATAGCCAATTATCTCAGTGTATCTTTGCATTATCTCTATAACAGTGTTCAGACAATATTTTAACAACACATCAGAAATGTGCTCAATGTGTCTTGGTTGGGGCTCAAGTATCACCATGTAACCACCAAAGTGCTGGAATATCACATACCTGTTTGGGAGATTGCACTACTATTGCACGTTTATTTGTTTTTACTCAACTTTTTTTCTGTCATTTTTAATCGTTTTGATCATGGTCGATATTGCTGGGTTTCCGATGACATCACAAACTTCTACAGGCCAGTGATCATTTATACAGACGTGGGGCAGCTAAAATTAATATTGTGTAATGCAAATTTTTGTTGTTTTGTAATACAGTGAGTTATAGGGTCTAGTACATAGACTGTATATATAAATGGATGTAGCTAACCCGCTAGCTGGCGCATTCCAAATAGGAAGTGAGCTTCCGGCTTCATCGACTCTGGCTCCAATTCAGTTTCTTTTGAAAAACTTTCGCCCCTCTCTCTGTAACTGCTGCTGTCAGGCTCATTTTTGGTCTTAAAATGTTCGTATTAACCCGCTCTACATGATCCCGGTGTTTTTATTTCGCTATTGTGTCCATAATTCAAGATATAAACATTAATAACAGACCAATGATGCGCCTTCTTTCCCCTAGGCGGCTCTCGTTAGCAGTGTCCATAATTCAAGTATAAACATTAATAACAGACCAATGATGCGCCTTCTTTCCCCTAGGCGGCTCTCGTTAGCATTAGCAACGGGTTTGATTGACAGTGTTGCTAAGCGCTGGGGCGTTACCTTCAACATCCTCGCTCCAGATTGGCTCTTTGGTTGTTATGATAATTCCAAATACAGATCTTGGCTCCATATTGGCCCCTATAACTGCTCTAGCCTCGATGAGCTTCATTTGACTGGAGCCGAACGCTATGGGTGACGCCACACTCACTTAGTCCACTTCGTTATACAGTTTATGGTCTAGCAATAAAAGTGATCAGGTTCAGCATTTGTGTATTTACCTTTTGGATATTTCATAGGGAAGTACAATGTAAAACTCGCTCTTGCCCCCCATTTGAGTGTATGACATCATCACATTCACGAATCTGAAAACCACCAATACTCTAAATTCTAATTTAGCATATCGCCATAACAACAACTGCCATTATATCAATTTTTCGATAAATCTCTCACTTCTACCTCTAGTGGCCAAAGCGTATACCAAAGTTGTAACGTATTTTAAAACCCTAGTACTTTTACTAGATAACCCAAAGTCTACATGTAGTTGCATTGCTCTGTGACTATGGTTTTAAATTGAAATCATAATAGTAATTACAGGCGTTAATGTGTTGAGTGGTGGAGATAATTAGCTTTAGCAGGCGTCGGAGCGGTTTAAGTGTGCCAGCTGATAATGGCTTAATAAAGACACATTGACGTAAACTGAGCTCTTTCAGGGGGCGTAATGGCCTTAATTGAATTTCTTCATAATGAGTTATACCAGGATGTCATGCCAGGTTTTCCATCACTGTCACAGCTATAGACAGAGCAAAAATACCCACAAGCCTCCAACACTATAAATCTATGCATCATTAAAGGGGCGACAGCAGCTCAGTTGGTGGAGTGTTTGTCCACTGATCCCGAGGTTGGTGGTGCGATTCCAGCTCCCACTGATGAATGCTGTTGTTGTGTCCTTGGGCAAAACACTTAACTCACGTCACCCCCTTTCTGCGTACACTGGTGTATGAATGTGTGTGTGAATGGATGAGTGGTTTCTTGATGTAAAGTGCCTTGAAGGTGGAAAAGCGCTATATAAAAATGTGACTATTTACCATAGTTATTTAAACCAGTCTTTATGAGTTCACATTCACATTTAAACATTATCTGAACAAAACTGAAAATATATAAATGATTCCTTCTTGTCAGCTGCTAGTGGTTCTCAAACTGTGGCACATATACCATTGGTACGCTAAGTCCACTGCAGTTTTAGTATTTACTCTAATTTAGTTTAGTCTAATTTACCAACATTTTTGTCTTCCTTTGGAAAACAGTGGTTAGACCTGCTGTGGCATTGGTGTTCTAGACCTGGTTTACATCTGGTGCTTGGAAAGTCAACATTTTTCTTAAAGGTGCTATATTACACAAAACTGACTCTTGTGAGCTTTAAGCCATGTTCTAATGTTGTTACCTCCTCAAAAACATACCTGGAGTTGTTCTTTTGTTTCATTCACATATGTTTGAGTAAAACTTTATTATCAGTCTGTCTACATCTCCACAGCTCAAAATGCTTTGTTCTGTTTTGTGATGTCATGAAGCGGTAATTTTCAAGTTAACAGCTCCTTTTATCTTTAGTTCAGTAGAAATTGGCGATTTCAAGGCTGAAATTACCCAAATAATTCTAGTGAAAGTGCATGGAGTTTAAAACACAGTGGCGCACTTCCTGTATTACCACATGACATCACCAGGTGGAACAGTGTGATTTCTGTTTGAGAGAAGAACTCGGCTTAAATATGTAAGGTTTGTGTGTTAAACATGCGTGAATGAAACAAAACACAACTCCAGGTCTGTTTGTGATGAGGAAACATTATTATAACATAGATCAGAAAATGGTGTAATACGGACCCTTTAAATACACACAGCACTCACTCTCAAAACTTGTGAATTTGAATTTGTGTCAGTGCAAAGTTTATTACCTAGTTTGTCTATTTGCAGTTCATGGAAGACAAAAGATAAAACTCATTCCTAGAGTAAGTCCTGGGACTGCATAACTGTGCGGACCATGCTTTTTCCATTTCCTACTGAAGTCTGTTATGTAAGAGCCTGATGTATGGAGGTGAGGGTCAGGCATGATTTACACACACACAGCTTTGAAGTTGTTATTAATGCCTTTTGTCTAGCCCCTCTAAGCCCCTGGTAATGTTAACACTATGCACACATCCACCCATCCCCCTCCCTCTCTCCCTCTCTCCCTCTCTCCATCCCTACCTCTGCTTTTCATGCGTCAGCTGTCCTAATATCAGACAGGCTTTCCAATCATGGGGGGAAAAAGGGAAAAAAAAAAAAATTAAATATGCAGGAAGTAGCGCTTATGGTTCTAATCCAATTGTCCTCGGTGGTTGGATTTTTTGGAGTTCAAACTTATACATGACAACTGGACAGTGGTGGAAGAAGTACTCAGTTTTGTTCAAATGTAGTGATTTTGTTAAAGATTTATTTATATATTTTTTCTAGCTGTTTTTATTTGCGTATTTTTGTTTGCTCAAATTATGAACTTGATAAAAAATAAACCCAATAAGAAAAAATACTTTTACTTTTCAGTCTAGTTAAAAAAGGTAGTGACGTAGAAAGAACAAATACCTGCTCTCAAATGTAGTGAAGCAAAAGTAAAAAGTATCCACTTAAAAAATTACTTAAGTACAGTGCTTTACTACTTTTACTTACTGTTATGTTCCACCTCAACTGGAACGCCTCACGATCTCTGAATTTCTACTCGGAAAGTCAGAGAATATTAGAGTTAGAAAATTCAAAATGGCTGCCCCCTGCGTTTGGTGCAGATCAAAAACCTGTTAATAAATACTGATAGCACTTGTGTTATTTCTATTTAGTTGGAGAAGCACAGTGGAAATGTTGCTGCAGCTAAACTTGTTTTTCCCTCAGTATCAATAACGCATCTGTGTGTCTGTCTCCCTCCCTTCTCTCCGTGAACCTGCTCCTGCACGGCCATTGAGCCTCTGCAGTTATAAATGCTCTGTTATGCTAATGTTGCTAAAGTGTACACGGAGGTAACACGAGCAGAAATGCACTCTCGAACGTTGCTTTAATTTTGAATGCAGTAACTTAATGCAGTTACTAAATGAACATAGTTGGATCTTCATTTTGGCTTTGACCGGTCATTGTTTTTTACACTGAAACTGGAACACGCATGTTTAACTCGGAGATTACATCATTCCGAGCTCCGAGTTCTGACCTCCGACGGCGACTGAAACGCTGCATTAGTTCTAAAATGGAATCCCTCCATTTATGGGGGCGACTGTAGCTTAGTTGGTAAAGTGTTGGCGGTTTGAATCATGCTCTCAACATAAAACATTATTGGTAGAGCGGTCAGATCCACTAAACCACAGGTTGGCGGTTCAATTCCAGCTCCTACAGATGAATGCTGTTGTTGTGTCCTTGGGCAAAACACTTAACCCGCCTGGTTCCTTGATGTAAAGCATTTTGAGAGCCTTGAAGGTGGAAAATTGCTAAATAAAAATGTGACCATTTAGCGTTTATGTCATCAATACGCAAAATTCCATCCAAAGTACAGGGACAAGAAACACATTTTAAACTTTAAATTTGTTAAAAATGGGGTTGACTTGACTTGCTCTGGCCCTTGTTCACAGTTTGGTTGCTATAACTGTATATTATTGTGTTATTTGCTGTTCTCAAGCTACCTTTTTTCACACACAGGTTTATACCACTGCCTTTCATGTGTCAGATGCTCTGGTCTCACTCAGGATTTCCAATCACGGGAGCGGCAGTCGTGACCCACTCAAAAGCACTGCAATCAACATAATTAGGCAAATACAATACAATCTATATGAAGGACAGAATGACTTTGCTGTGACATAAAAATTGCTTTTGATTTGAAGCTAATCAGAATAAAACGTCTAGCCACAAGACAGCAGTGATTTCAAATGCAATTGTTACAAAGGAGTTCCATGATTCATATATTAATGTTTACTCATCCGGTAAAGGCTCTCTACAAGGTTCAAAGCGATGTCAAATTAACACTGTTGCCATAGCAATTAGCAATTCAAAACAAAAAAAATACTCAAAATGGCACTTATGAACATGAAGCTAAAACCCTGGTAATTTTCCACTCTCACAAACCTCACGTGTGTCTGTGTCAATACTTTTAAATCAGACCTATTCTGCAAAATGGACTTTTCAGAGCTTTTAACCATGTTATAGTTGTCTCCTTCTCATTTATCCTCTCAAAGTTGTTTTTGGAGTGATTCGTGCATGTTTGAGTAATCTTTAATCGCTTATTTTCAAGACACCATTTTGCCAATCAGTCCTCGTTTTCACCTCCACCAGTACACGCCCACTGTGACGTACACACTTCATTCATCAATTTTTATAGTTATACGGCAACTTGGTGGATTTGAATTATTGTAGTTGTACAGTTGTCCTGGTTTGGTCCTGCTTTACACCCAGTATACTTAAGTGATAATTTTGTTCTATTCTAAACCTGATTTGGTCCTGAGTATTTCTTTATAGAAGTATCTCAAATAGTATTGTCATATATCACTTTTAACCATAAAACCAGACTTCACCTACAAGTTGCAGAGCCATTCCTAAGTGTAATCTTCACGAGGCTTATAAATTGCGCTGCTCTCATAAAAATGCTCAGACATGAGCCAGAGGTCATTTTGGAGAAGTAACAAAAGTGGGATTTTTTTTGCCCTGACCCAAAGGTTAAAAGTTCAGCCCACAGGTGAGGTTGTTAATCTTGACAGAACATGCAGAGGATTGTGACTGCTTTAGGTGATCGCTGCGGCCTGTTGTATCATGATGAATATCGGGGTAATAAAGTACTCAGGATTTTGGCTTTGTTCACTTGTCTCATAAATATCACTTTCGTGTTTCAGGGTAAGTTTATTCAGACGGTTGAATATGCAGGACACAGATATGGCCTCACCAGGGACGCGGTGGAGGAGGTGGCCAGAGAAGGATTGGCCTGCTGCGTGCACATGGAGCTGGAGGTGAGTGCAAAACATCTGTGCTAACTTCGCAATGACATAATGCTGGGGTGTTCTGCATGTATGTCTGTGGCGGAATGTTCATCGGTTACCATGGTGACACAGTTCGCACAATTCACCCTTCCGAATAAGTCAAGTTAAGAAAATGCAAGAAAAAATACAAAATGGACTTGAACACACGGATTTTCAGGAGCCTGTGATCAATATGAACGCAATAGGGGTTTGATTTTCAACGGAAAAGGGTGAGAGTGAAAAACTGTTGGCTAATGCTAGCTAGCTTGTGACTGTAATGTTATTTGGGAGACACTTGTAATCGACTCACCTGTTGTAGTCGCAGCTAAGTCAGTTCTTTATGGTCAGATTGCGTTAAAACAAAGTTCAGATTAAAGTCTAACTTGAGTAACAGACATTCAGACAGAGCAGTGCCTCCAGTTAGTTTCACCTCACAGGGAATGTTGATGATATCAGCTGCAAAGTATCAACTGTTTTGACTATGTTAAAGGCACTTAAAGGTCCACTGTGTGACTTTTCTCACCTCCCGCTTGTCTCAGTTGATTGCTACACCTGGAATGTTGCACAGTGTGGCATTAAACTTCCATCTTCTATCTTGTGTTTACTCAAATTCAGCTGTTTTTATTGGTAAAAAATACCTTAAAAAACATGCATTCTTTCTGGGCCTGCTTGTCTCTAAAGAGGTCGATATTTTTAATGCTATACTGAGGAACATTCCATCCAAATAACAACAATAACATCAATATCATGACGACCAACAGATGCTTCCTCTATACCTCAGGGTGCAATATTTTCACTATTCTCCCATTTCTCTCTCTGACATTGTCTTAGCAACAAGTTTTGGATTTTTTTTGAATCACAAAATAAACACTAACTTATTTATTTGTTTAGTCTCATTTGGTTGACATGCTAATCACTTTATTTCAGGGCATCTTAAGTCTGAAAAACAGTCACTTTGAGCCCCGATACATCCTCCTGATTCCGACCCAAGTGGAAAAGTACATCGAACACCTGAAGAACCGCGACCTGTATTCGCCCGCACAGATCGACCTGGCTGTGTCTCGTGTAGAGATGTATGCGGACACCAACAGACAGCACCCGGGATTCTTCGATAACGTCATCGCTTCTGGTTTGTACTCAGTCTCTTCTGAATTGTTTAAGTAAAGTCCACCACACACCACAGGATTTTTCAGTCTTAAATGTTTTTTAAACGTGCGACAAAAAGCGCAGACCACAGACATGAGGAGAATCATATGGAATTTTAAACCTCTGAGCGCTACAGCGGGAAATGGCAGCGAAGAGACCGCACACCACAAGCTAAAAGATGTGTGTGCACCTCCGTCAGCTGTTTCCTGTCTACAGTAAAACGACTCACTCTGAGACTCTAAAGCATTGTACTTCTTCTTAGATACAAGTCAAAACTGGGTTGTTATTATTATTAGTGAAATATGGTAAAGTAGTTCAGATAAATGCTTTTAATGCGCAGAAGGCTGGAGATAAACGACACAGGAAGTAGAGTCGCTATCGTTAATCTTCAGCAGCTGTTTTGTGAAGGACACATTCTAATGGATAATATAGATGAGATGCTGCAGTTTAACTTTACAACTTTACAAGAGGCAAGTAATAAAGTCGTCTCATTCTTTTCACTATTTCCTGAGTTTGTGTCTTGCGCCTCTGCGTCCGTCACTCCTCTGCCCCTGACGCTCAGTTTTATTGGCTGTTGCCGTGGTGATGTTTTGTGACGATATGACAGAGCAGCTCAGAGTCACTCAGACACAACACAGATGAGGAGCGCTGCAGCTTAAAAATTGAAGTTGGGGAGGTTCTAAATCGGGGAAATTATACTGTAGTGTGTGACGGGCTTAAGGCTGCATGGTTTGGGATTTTTCTGTTCAAAGTACATTTTAAACATGTCCAGAAGATATGATAAAAAGACTGAAATATGACAAACTGGTACAAGAATCACATTTCAGAACATGTTTGTACAGATCTAAACTACAGGGTTAGCAGTTTTTACGCAGATGCGATTAATCTTGCAGCTCCATTTAAGAGGCTGTGTTCCACTTGTTTATTGTTAAAAGTTCAAATAATGGATGAGATTGTTTTTGAAAGAAACGTTCCAACATTCAGTCTGATATTTTATAGCTTATCTTGTTTTAAAGGTACACTGCGTAACTTTTCTTGTGGCGGACATGTCACTTTCTTGTCTCCATGGAGAGGTTTTTACTTTTACTTGAATGTCTCACTGTATGGCATTAAATGTACGCAAAAACAATTACAGCTCAGATCTGTGTTGAGGCGAAACTCCTCACAGTTTTCCTGTATAAAAACATTACTGTATTATATGTAGTATAAGTGTATATATATATCAGTTTAATGCCATACATTTTGAGCAAAGAAATGACCTATTTAATTTCATTGGACACAACAACCGTGATTTATTTACTGAAAACAAGTATACCAGTTAGGAGTCCTATAGAGTGTGTTTTAAAATGTGTGCTGAATTTTCAAACTTATATCAAACAGAATGGCAGTGATATTTGTGAGGAAAAATGCTCTCACACTGTTGTTTATTTCTTGTAACACACTAATTCATTTGCCCTTTCAGTGATCTAATTATTACATCATGTTATTGCTCAAAACAGCTTGATAATGGGTTGGCATGGTGAATTCATAAAACACAAATATACCAGCCAAACCTGCCACAGTGAATCGACTTATTGCTATAAAACTGACAGATGGATCAGTATATTTTCGGAGTCAGTATTTATCGTGGGCACTTTGTCTTTGAACAAATGGGAACCTTTTGTTATTGTTCTGTAGATCGTTATATGAATCACTCATTATAGATACAAAGTAATTATCAGGGATGCGCCGATATGAGACTGGTACTGGATATCAGTCCCAAGATATCGGTTCAGTTAATATCTCATTTTGGTCTGTAAATTGGTGCAATAAGATGATTTACTTACCAATGTTGGCCCAAAACATCTCATAATATTAAACTTATTAAAACTGTAGTTACTTTAAATGATACATAACAGTTACAAAACACATTTTTGGATCATTTTTTACCTTATGCTATTAGTACCTAGTATCAGTTGATATCGGGGATCGGCAGATACTTAAAGCCAAAGTATCGACATCGGTATTAAAACAGAAAAAGCTGGATCGGTGCATGTCTACTAATTACTAAAGTGTTTCATTCTGCTATTTATTGCACCTCATATTATAACAATATTGTACATTTAGAACAGTTTCTTGGATAATCCTGCTTTAGGGTTATGTCAGTGGTATAGTGGTATTTGTTTAAGTATTATTGTAGTATTGTAGTATTAAGTATTACCAATTGATACTTTGCAGTGACATCACACAGGGGTAGTCTACATGTATCTCTATGGTGGAATGTTCAGTAGTTATAATGGTGTCCCAATGCACAAATTAGCAAACACTGTCAAAAAAGTTTTAAGATCGCCTGAAAACTCACGAAAAAATATGAAATGAATTTAAATAGCACATTTTCAGGCGCCTGTGATCAATACGAGCGTTCATGGTCCTGTTTAGGTGTTTGATTTTCAACAAAAAGGTGAGAGTGACTAAATGAAAACTATTGGCTGATGCTAGCTAGCTTGTGACTGTAATTTTATGTTTATCTTTTTAGCCTCTTACCCAAAGCAGAGATAGTAAATGATCACGTTTTTATATAGTGCTTTTCCACTTTCAAGTCACTCAAAGCGCTTTACAAGGAACCACTCACCCATTCACACACACATTCATACACCAGTGTACACAGACACTGGGGGCGAGGTGGGTTAAGTGTGTTGCCCAAGGACAATACAGTATTCATCTGTGGGAGATGGAATCGCACCGCCAACCTGTGGGTCAATGGATCTGACCGCTCAACCAATAACGTTTATGTCAAGAGCGGGATTCAAACTGCCAGCCTTTGGATTAATGGACAAACACTCTACCAACTGAGTTACTGTCAAGTTGGCATGGGGCGATATTGAAATTTGGTGTCACAATTATCATGGCCAAAATAATTGCGATTAACGATTATATCACGATAATTGTTACTGACAGTTTAAAAATGTTCTGAATTTGAATAATTACAATTTTAATATTATGAATAGGTTCCATATTTAAACAACTGTTAAAGTATCGTACTTTGTTATAAGTGAAAACAACAGTGATCTAGAGGAGATCATCAGGAAGTCTGCACATTCTGGTGACACAATGGCGATTATCTTTGTTGGCGATTATCACGATTATATAAAAGGTGCCACGAACGATTATTGTCAACTCTTTTTATCACGATACACGATATAATTGTTTATCGTCCCATTCCTACTGTCGAGATCCCCCCTCCCTCGCCCTCCCTTGACGCAGTGACTGATGTAGCCTTAGATAAACGAACGCACCTCTGTGAAATCCATACGACACAATTTGAATTCAATTACGTGGTGTTAAAAGTCCATCCAGTGAATCACTGTGTTTATCGTTCTCTGGTGAGACGTGAGGGCAGTTTCTCTTAATGACACAAACACACAGCAGCAGAAGACACTTAAAGACACTTCTCACTTTTATGCACTGAGCCGAGCCCCGCATCTCACTGAGGTCATCGTCTCCATCGCTGTGATTCATGACTGTTGGGTGATTTCTATGTATGGTTTTCTTTTCTGCTTCTGGACAAGTCAGTCATTTGGCTCAGAGCTCAGTAGGTAGAGTAGATTTGTCCACTGACCCACAGGTTGGTGGTGTGATTCCAGCTCCCACAGATGAATGCTGTCGTTGTGTCCTCGGGCAAGACACTTAACCCGTCTCGCCCCCAGTGTCTGCGTACACCGGTGCGTGAATGGGTGAGTGGTTCCTTGATGTAAAGCGCTTTGAGTGACTTGAAGGTGGAAAAGCGCTATATAAAAATGTGACAATTTACCATTTAGATGAGTTATTTGTTGCACCGATGCAGAGTCCAGTTCACAGTTATGGCAGGTGGGGGCAGTGGAGGGTTATGGGGGACCTAGGTAGAAGGAGGGGGGACAGTCTCATTGAGGAGTCTTGATTGCCTCGGAGCTCTTTCCAGAAGGCAGCAGGTGGAACAGGTGGTGTGCTAGATGGGACCACTAATCGGCAACATTAAAACTAGTATCAAAACTGTAGTCTACTGGAAACAAATAACATAAATAAGGCAAAATTGGATGTTTAGAATGGTCTTGATCTGTATCAGAACTCACGAAATCACTCAGTATAACTTTATTTATCTCCAAGGAGCAGAACGTCATTGTAACTGATGATTTTGTTGTGAACATTATGGTTGTGGTACCAGTATTAAGTATCAAGCCTTTAATATCGCAATTTTGAAGTTTGAGAATTTTGGTAATGGTCACTGGTCACATTTTTATAGAGGGTTTTTCCACCTTCAAGGCACTCAAAGCACTTTACATCAAGGAACCACTCACCCATTCACACACACATTCAGACACCAGTGTACGCAGACACAACATTATATGCCCCATGTGTTATTCGTGTCCTTATTCTCTGTGTAGACGACTGGGATGAAGCCTTCCAGACGCTGAAGCAAGTGGTCAAGGGATACCTGGTGGTGGAGGAGCCGGGGAGAGAGGAGACTGCTCAACAAACAGGTCTGTACCACTCTATGCACATTCACACAATCACTAGAACAAGATCAAGCCAACATCAGGACTTAAGTGGGCTCAAAACAGGACAAATGTGAACTCTGCTTAGAACTCATTATCAAATTAAATTAGCGTGAGGTGGGAATTCTGAACGCCAACTGTTGTTTTGTTTAGCGTTGTTGCTGTGTTAGCGCTGTTGTCGTGTTAGCGCTCTGCTTGCTTAGAACCCATTGTCAAATTAAATTAACGTTAGGTGGGAATTCTGAACACCGACTATTGTTCTGTTAGCTCTGTTGTCCTATTAGCGCTGTTGTCATGTTAGCGCTCTTGCTGTGTTAGTGGTGTTGTCCTGTCAGTGCTGTTGTGGCGTTAGCGCTCTGCTAGCTTAGAACCCATTATCAAATTAAATTAATGTGAGGTGGGAATTATGAACACCGACTGTTGTTGTGTTAGCGCTGTTGTCCTGTTAGTGCTGTTGTCGCATTAGCTCTGTTGTCCTATTAGCGCTGTTGTCCTATTAGCGCTGGTGTCGTGTTAGCGCTGTTGTCCTATAAGCGCTGTTTCCATGTTAGCGCTGCTGTCGGGCTGTACTCTCCGTAGTTATTTTTCAAGTTCAGCGTCCACTCCAAAGGCTAAATGAAGCTATCAAAGAGGAAACACAAATGTCTTTTCTGTCATTATCAGCGTGTTTTAAGTGTCTACAGAGACTCCACAGTCTGCATTTAACCTGCTCTGGGCGTTAGCGTTAGCATTAGCCACAGACGTCAACAGCGGCAGTGCTGCATCTACGGGTCCTCATTCTGGAAATACAAAGTGGTAACGGATCGGTGATTTGGTCTGACTAGTCTCCGATACCGATACCCGAAAAACGAGCTTTTGCAAATCCCAGTATCAGTATCAAAACAACTCTAATTTATCCACAATAATATAGGCAAAATTAGATGAAAAACTGACAGAAAACATTGTCAACAAACGTCATAGCTTTTAAGTAATACTCTTAAATCTTGCGTAGTAACCAACATTGTCCTCATATACCCGGCTCAAATTCCAAAATAGTGGGTATAGATTCTAGCAAGTCCTAATTTGACTGAAATGGGCTCTGGCAACAATTAAAGAAGTAATAAATGACTCTGGGGAAGTTTTCACAGCACTTTTTAACTTAACTTTTTCACTTGTCTACATTACTTACCTCATTAATTTAGACTTTTAAAGGGAACAAAAACAACCACAACTCAAACACTTCAATTTGAAATAACCGCTGGGCCTTTTTTTATACCTTTTTTATACCTTTTGCAGTTAATTTTATGGCCCATTCATGTTTTGTGTGATTCCTCAACTAAGACATTTGGCACAGGCACATTTAGTCCTGATGCATATTTTTAAAATTGTCATCGAGATAATGACAAAATATAATTGACATATATGTATATTTTTTAGATTTATTTATTGAAGATTGATTTGGCTGGAGACCACGTTATGATTCACCGATCCAATACTTGTATTGGATATCGGCGCGAATACTGAATGATTTGCTGGATCAGATATCGGCTTTCAAATACCGGTTCAGTCAATATCCAGTTTTGTCTTATTTTAGTTTAGTTTAAAGCAAATGAATGCCATTTTCTGTCTCTGCTCTGGTATTGGCAGATATTTTAAGCCATAGTATCGGAATCAGAACTGAAAAAGCTGGATTGCTGCATGCCTAACCATAACATCATAAAAGATTTCCATAAAAGCTGGCATTATAAGTGTAAACATTTAGCAGTTAAGACAAGGAAGCAGTTTAAGAATAAACCAATCGATCTGTGTGTGTCCCTCAGAGCTGGATCCGGAGCAGTCCTCAGATGCCGCACGACTCAGGCTGATGCTGGGCTCTCACTCTGCCTCCGCCTCAGCTCTGGACCCCACACTCCTGTCCTACAGACACTACTACAGCCACATCCAGCAGCATCTCTGCCCCCACAAGACCCCCGCCGTGAGTCTATATCTCGTTTCTGTATAGATAGATAGATATATATTCAAATGACTAGAATAAACTGTCTGATTCTCCTGTGATGTTTGCATTACATAAGTTAAGCAGTTCTCTCTCCTTGTTCCTGGGTACGACTTGTCACTGTATAATGATGTCATAAGCTTGGGCCTTAACAGTAGAAATTCGCAAGAGGAGTTTGGCTTTTTTAGAGTTTATATGTGGGTGATTGTGTGCTACTGTAAATAAATAAATAAAATTCAAAAGGAGTTATTTTTAAAGGTTCTGTATTGCACAGAATTGATTCTTGTGAGCTTTAAGCCGTGTTATAATGTTGTTACCTCATGAAAAACATACCTGGAGTTGTGTTTTGTTTCATTCACACATGTTTGATTAATCTATTATTAGTCTGTCTACATCTCCAAAACTCAAAATGCTCTGTTCTACCTTGTGATGTCATGAAGCGGTAGTTTTCAAGTTAACAGCTACCTTTTAACTTGAGTTCAGTAAAGATTGGCAATTCCAGGGCTGAAATGATCCAAAAGATTGTAGTGAAGGTGCACGGAGTTTAAAAACACAGTGGAGCACTTCCTGTATTACCACATGACATCACAAGGTGGAACAGTGTTTTCAGTTTGAGATAAGAACTCATCTTAAATATGCAGGGTTTGTGTGTTAAATGTGTGATTGAGACAAAACACAACTCCAGGTCTGTTTTTGATGAGGAAACATTATAACATAGATCAGAAAAAGGCATAATATGGGCCTTTTAAATAATTCCATGTACTAATTAATTACTACTTAGTTTTAAAACCGCAGTGACAAAATGGTTCACTTTTTACTCAGATAGAAGTTGAAGTTGAATGTTTGATCACCAGACCGAGCAGGGCCTTGTCTCCTTTTATATTTCACATAAATAAGATTTTCAATTGTACTTTTGGTGCTGACTTATGGCACTGGATGTTCCTGCCGTGTCAGCAGCACATGAGAATCAGATCGTTCTTCCAGTACAATACTTTACTTTATACTCCCCTCCCTAAAGCTCGCCCTCTGCATTATATTAAATCCAGATCTGATTTCTGTTTTTCCTCACCTCAACACTTTTCACCTGCCCCCCTCTGTCTCTTCTTATCCCCCCTCTCTGTTTCTCTCTCCCTTCTTTTGCTTTTCATCCCTCTCTCTCTCTTTCCTCTATTTCATTCTATCTCCCTCTCTCCTTTATTCTATATCCTTTTCTCCTTACTTTCCTCTCTCTCATTCTCTCTCTCTCTCCCTCCCTATCTCTCTCCTGATCCTCTCTCTCTCGCTCTCTCTTTGTCTCTCTCTGTCTTTCCTCTCTCTTTCATTCTATATCCCTCTCTCCTTACTTCCCTCTCTCTCACTGCCTCTCCCTCCCTATCTCTCTCCTGATCCTCTCTCTCTCGCTCTCTCTTTGTCTCTCTCTGTCTTTCCTCTCTCTTTCATTCTATATCCCTCTCTCCTTACTTCCCTCTCTCTCACTGCCTCTCCCTCCCTATCTCTCTCCTGATCCTCTCTCTCTCGCTCTCTCTTTGTCTCTCTCTGTCTTTCCTCTCTCTTTCATTCTATATCCCTTTCTTCTTACTCCTTACTCTGTCTCTCCCTCCCTATCTCTCTCCTTACCCCCTCTTCCTCCTTCACTTTCCACCTCTCTCTCTCACTCTCTCCTCTCACTTTCATTCTATATCCCTCTCTCCTTACATCCTTCTCTCACTGCCTCTCCCTCCCTATCTCTCTCCTTACCCCCCTCTCTCTCTTTCCCCCTCTCTTTCCACGTCTCTCTCTCCCTATTTCCTTACTTCCCTCTCTCCCTCTCTCCCCCTCTCTCTTTCTCCCTCTGTCTCCCTCAATCTCTCTCTCCCTCTTACTGCTCCCTCTATCCCTCTCAATCTCCCTCACTCCCTCTGCTTCTCTATGTTTACCCCCTCTCCCCACACTTTTCTCTCTCCTTTTTCTCTCTCTCCCCCCTTACCCCCGCCCTCTCTCTCTCTCTCTTTTCAGGAGCTAGCTTCCATGAGGAGACGTGAGCACTGGGTGAGAGAGGCCATAGTGGCGAAGAGTCCAGGCGTCTACAGCCACGTCCTCAGAAGGTCCATAACGATAAGCCCCAAACTCTCCTGCACTAGAAAGTAAAATGTATTTATTTATTTATTTCTCATGCCATTTCATTTTGTTGGCATCAATTTAAAGAGTCAAAAACAGAATAATCAGACAATTCTCATAAATACAACTGTTATGTGCCTTGTTATTGGCATGAACACAAGGAACAGGAAGAATATAAATCTTATAAACCCAAAAACACAGTGGAGCACTTCCTGTATTACCACATGACATCACAAGGCGGAACAGAGAGTTTTCCATTTGAGAGAAAAACTCTTAAATACGCAAGGTTTGTGTGTTAAACATGAGTAAGTGAATGAAACAAAACACAACTCAAAACACACATAGTCCAAAAAACAGCGTAATATGGGCCGTTTAACTGTAATAGGCCAATCTCACTTGAGCCAAATCACTTAAAACCCCACCACTTTAATCTAATTATTTCCTTGGTCCACTTTTGGTGATTGTCTGACCTTGTTGGTGAAGTGGCAGCTGCAGAAATTATGTCATTTAACAGTTTGCAAATAATGAGTGACCCCAGCTGTGTGTAAGTGCTGCTGTAGTTAAAGTAATCAGTCCATTCATTTAACATATTGGGGTGTCCTGGTGTAAGGAAATACGCCGGATTTCTTCTAGTTTTTTATTTTCTGAACACATAAACAGTTACAAGAACAACAAAAGGCGTCAGCTCTGAACTAAACACAGAATATCAGATCATTACACTATGACAGGTATAGTAAAAGAAAAATATAAAATCTGTCAACTGGACAAAAAGTTGTAGGAGTGAAGACGTTTTGCTGCTCATCCAAGCCACTTCTTCGGTTCTGGTCAGATTACTGCTGGACACTGCCTTATATCTACCTGAAGGGCGGAGCTAGCTACACTGGTCACTCAGTAGACCTAGCTAACAAACAGAAACTGTAAACAATAGGCGTGTTAGTTTCAGTGTAGTTGGCTCCTCCCTTAAAGCTCTTGTGATATAACATCTACGCTACCATGTATTACACAGCACAATTTAAGTTTTCGCTCTAATCGCACTGAACTTGAAAGCTCTTAAAACAAAAACAGAACATCCTTGGGTGTACATTTGTGTTTTGCTGGTGGGCTGTGTGTTTATAACTGTGTGAAATTGCCTTTCTGTGTGATTTACGCCGGTGAGGCACAAGTATTGAATCTGGTGCTGTTTTTTGTTTACCTCAGCTCCACAGAGACAGGAGCGTCATCCCTGCAGAATCACAACCCGAGCATGAACTTAAGTGGAGATAGCAGGTATATACAGACACACACACGCACAAGCACACACACACTATAGGAACAAATGAGCAGAGACTATGAAAGGAAGATGATGTGAAATATGGAACTGCTGCCCTTCATTTGCCCTTAAAGCAGAACTCAGTAACTTTAGTTGTTTCTTCTTTGTGACGGTTGTTTGCCTGTGGAATTTTGCCTATACTGTACTGTATTTCAAAGTAGCCACTATTGTAATTATGCACCAGTCTAGTTTAATAATACTAATAAAAATAATAATAATAATAATAATAGGACACTCAAAGACACTTTACAGAGCATTATTCATTCACTCCTCATTCGGTGGTGTTAAGTTACTATTGTAGCCACTGCTGACCTGGGACAGACGGAAGCGAGGCTGCCAATCTGCTCCATCGGCCCCTCCAACCTCCACAATAGTATTATCCATTTGTTAATACTGTTCATATGTCCACAAAGTTGGATAGACCTTCAATGATGAACAAATGAGGAATTACTGTATCTCATTAATGTCAGTCTGACATTCAACAAAATACTGTTAGATGCATCATAACTGAATAAAGGGCCCATGTTACACTATTTTCTGATCTACGTTATAATGTTGTGTCCTCATCACAAACAGACCTGGAGTTGTGTTTTGTTTCACTCACACATGTTTAACACACAAACCCTGCATATTTAGGCTGAGTTCTTCTCTCAAACAGAAAACACTCTGTTCCACCTTGTGATGTCATGTGGTAATACAGGAGGTGCTCTGATGTGTTTTTAAACTCCATGCACCTTCATTAGAAACATTTGGATAGTTTCAGCCCTGGAATTGCCAATCTCTACTGAATTAAAGGTAAAAGGAGCTGTTAACTTGAAAACTACCACTTCTTGACATCACAAGGTGGAACAGAGCATTTTACGCGTTGGAGATGTAGACAGACTAATAATAAAGTGTTATCAAACCTGTGTGAATGAAACAAAACACAACTCCAGGTATGTTTTTGAGGAAGTAACGACATTATAATATGACTTAAAGCTCACAAGAGTCAGTTTTGTGTAATATAGCACCTTTAAAATCGCCATATATTCCCTAAAGTATAAAATTCGAGTTCCGCTTCTTAACTCCTCTCCAGGAAAGATTAAGCTGCAGAAAACTTTAGTTAGCTCCGTTTTAATGACAAATCTGAGTTTTATATCTGTATCTGAGCGCAGCAGAGCCATGTGGGTGCAGCTGTAAACGCACCATTCCCGCTCTGTAAACCCATTCATAAATTACCCTGTTACTCTTCATTGTGGAACATTTAATTTGTTTACATGCACAGCTTGGCTCCAAATACGCCTCTAATCACTCATTTACAGCTACGGCAAGCGTGATTCATTCGTTTTTCGCTTCCCTGTACAAATTAGCAACAATTCCTCTGGTTTTATTTTC
Organism: Periophthalmodon schlosseri; assembly: GCA_000787095.1. NCBI lineage: Eukaryota > Metazoa > Chordata > Actinopteri > Gobiiformes > Gobiidae > Periophthalmodon > Periophthalmodon schlosseri. Next base: position 22,757 of record KN470015.1, read on the forward strand.
CCAGGAGCTGACAGTTTGTATACATAGGACTCTAGTCAAAATTAATGCGAGCCTTATTGGGTTCATGAATCATTTTGGGAAGACATTTGTTGAAAAATGCTCAGGTTTTGTCAAAGCTTGCAATTTACAATATGCAGTACTTAATAGTAGCATTACTCACCACTGCAGTATTTCTATAAAGAATTGCAGGCATCTCTCTACATGTTCATCAGCCGGATCTGCCCGAGCCTGCGTGTGTCCACGTTTAGGCAGGAGTCCTGATGTGGAGGCATTTCTTGGACTTATATTTGTGCATTTGTCTAGACACGCAGATCTTAATCTCCAAGTCATTTTGCTTGTAGCTACAACAGATGACAGATTGTAGAGTCCATGTGATTTCATAATATTCTTGTGGTACATTCATCAGAGAAGCTTTTTAAAGGGCCTATATTACAGAAAATTGACTCAAAATACATCATTGCACAGGAAGTTGTAGTCACTTTGGGGCATTTTCCTAGTTATACAAATCTGCCGACAACTTAAGGTACACTTTAATGTCCCCATAGCAAAGTTGGTGCATCTGACCCATCCTTCGATGCCACTGGGGCGACCTGTGAGGGGCAGTGGGCAGGGGCGTCGGACTTGGGGGGGTAGTAAAGGGTGCTGTTTCCCCAGGTCACATGGTGGGGGGGGGGCCCTCGGAGGTGTGTAATGATCATTTCTTCAGCTGCATTTTTCTACACTTATGTAAAATATATTTATTTCCAATAAATACAATTATGCATGACATCTGAGGGCCCCATCGCCCCCTTAGATGTAAATGGTGCTGCATAGCCATTTGGCACTTATATACAAACATGTCAGGGATCTGACAATCTGGCTGACAGCCCCTGACAGGACGTCTTTTCTGAAGGTCACATTTAAGCTCAAATAATTACAACTTGATTTGAAGACTTAAGCCTGTTTATGGATTCAGCAAACAGTGTTTGTCTATGACAAAAAACACTTAACAAGGTGTTGGTGCTAAGCACATGACCCTCTGCTCCTCTGCTCCTCTGCTACCTCCTGCTCAGCTCCTCTGCTCCTCTGCCCCCTGCCCCCTGCTCCTTTGCTTCTCTGCTCCTCAGCTCCTCTGCCCCCTGCTCCTCTGCTCCCTGCTCCTCTGCTCCTTAGCTCCTCTGCCCTCTGCCCCCTGCTCCTCTGCTCGTCTGCTCCCTGCTCTTCAGCTCCTCTGCCCCCTGCTCCTCTGCCCCCTGCTCCTCTGCCCCGTGCTCCTCAGCTTCTCTGCCCCCTGCACCTCTGCTCCTCTGCTCCTCTGCCCCCTGCTGGCTGCAGTAGGATGGGAGAGGGGCGGAGCCATGAGTGCTGAGGTCAGTTCATAGTCCTGCATTAAACCGCTCAGAAACGCTGTCAGATAAGTTTAGAGTTTGAAACTTCCCTGTTTCTGCTCCAGACACAGTCATCTGCCAGTGTAGGTCTGAAATAACCACAAAAGTCACAGGTTGTTAGTGCTATTTTTTCTGTATTATTATGCAAATGAAGTGCTCGCAGTGTGATGACTGCTCATTCATTATGAATGTGCAGCCTTATAGAACAGGGGGATTTTGTTTAACTTTGATGTAAGTCTACACAGGCCTGTGTGTCAATAGTAGAATTGCTGCCCCTGTGATTTGATGTAGAAAAGGTTTGAGTGTGATTTATAGGCTTTGTTAGGCTCAGACATTCATCAGCCTAAGTTAAATGAATGTAATTACTGTATTTTTGGTGCATTTGGTGCATGTCTTTGGGTTGATGGGGGAAACCGGAGTGCTCAGAAGAAACCCACCCAGACACAGGGAGAACATGCTAACTCCACCCAGACACAGGGAGAACATGCAAACTCCACCCAGACACAGGGAGAGCATGCAAACTCCACACAGAAAGGCCTGGGCGACTCAGGTGCCAAACCCTGAACCTTCTTGCTGGGAAGTGTGAGTGCTATAGCCACTTAGCCACTGTGCCACCAAACAGATACACTACCAGTTTGGAAACACCCTCTCAGTCTTTTTCTTTATTTTGACTACTTTCTACATTTTATTTACACACAGAAGACATCAAATATATGAAGTAAGATATGTGGAAATATGTAGCAAAAAAAAAAAAAGTGAAATAGCTCTACTATTTTTTTATATATATATATCATATTCAAATCCTCAAAGTATCCACACTTTGCTTTGTCAAAAAGTGATTTAACTTTACTACATAATTCCATATATCTTACTTCATATATTTGATGCCTTCTGTATGTGTATATAATGTAGAAAGTAGTAAAAATAAAGAAAAAAAAAACATTGAGAGGGTGTGTCCAAACTTTTGCCTGTTTGAGTGTATATGAATAAGTTGTAGTTTTCCATGTGACTTGCATCAGACTCAGTTTCACCTCATTGTGCCACTTGGAGGTCAGCTCTGTTTTATATTTTCTACTTTTACCACAACATTTTCAAACTCAAAGTGCCGTGTCTGTGTAAACGTGTGTGTTATTTGTTCCCTTGTGTCTCTGGGCCTGGTTTATTCTCAGGCCTGCTTCACATTCTTGTCCTCCTCAGCCCCGTGTGTGTTTTTTCACTCTCTCTCTCCTTCATTTATGTCTCTTGTTGTGCATGACACACTCTTTTTTTCCTCCCTCCTTTTCTCTCTCTTCCTCCATTGTTTTACACCTCCATCTCTCCCCCTCCCTCTTTCTTCTTCTTTCTCCTCCTCTCCATCTCCCCTTCTCCCGCTCTCCCTCTCTGCACGCTTTTCCCCTTTCTCTATCTTCTTCTTTCTCTCACTCTTCGTCTCCTCTTTCTCTTTTGCGCTCTCTCTATCCACTGCCCAGTCTTTCTCTTTCTTCTACTTGCCTTCCCTCTCTCCCCTCTCCCTCTCTTTCCTCTTCTCTCTCACCCCCTCTCCCTTTCTTTTCCTCCTCATCTCTACTCACTCCCTCTCCTTCTGTTTCTTTGTCCCTCTAGTCTCTCTTCTTCTCTCTCTCTATTGTTGTTGACCTTGTTATCAGCAAACACCTCTCTCTCACTATGTCTCTCTCTCTCTCTCTCTCCCTCTCTCCCTTTCTCACTCTTGTTCTTCCCTTGTCATCATCTCTCCCTCTCTTTTCTCTCTTTCACTCTCTTTTACCTCTCCCTCTCTGTCTCTCATTGTTTTCCCCTTCCCCCCCACATCTCTCCCTCTCTTTCTCTCTCACATCTCTCTCTATCTCACATCTGTCTCCCCCTCTCTCTCCTTCTCTCCCCCTCACAGCTCTCTCTCACATCTGTCTGTTGTTCTTCCCTTGTCACCATCTGCCCCTCTCTTCTCTCTCTCTCTCTCTCTCACTGTTTTACCTCTCTCACATCTCTCACCCCCCTTCTCTCAACCCCCTCCTCTCTCACATTTCTTTCCCTCTCTCCCCTTCTCTCAGTCTTCCCCTCACATCTCTCCCTTCCTCTCTCTCACATCTCTCTCTCTTTC
>KN470016.1:8585-19217 GCA_000787095.1 Periophthalmodon schlosseri
CCTCTGCCTATGGCATCCAGGACAGGGGCCGCGGGGTGTAAAGTCACCACCCTTTTGGCTAGGCTTGACCGCATGTATAAGGCATAGAAAAACCAGATGAGGCTGAAAATGCAAAGGCCAATAGAGATGTTGATGAAGACTTTCCCAATATCAACTTTCTTTTTCTTCTCCTTGCGATGAAATGCAGAAGGCTTGTCATCTTTCCTGGGCGGTGGAGGTGCTTCACCTGTTACCACCCTCTTCCTCTGCCTTCCCATCCTGCCCGGCCACAGCTGCAAACAACAAATACATAAGGAGAAGTTCAACAACTGTCCTTTTACATTGTTTATAAATTAGTAGTAACTAACTGCTACTGGGAAGTGAATGCACAATAAAACAGTTCCTTCATCACATTCCAAAAGCAACCTGTTATAAGACCAACAATACTAAGCAATAGAAGAGGTCACATGATAGACGTACTATAATATGGACTGGACAGGGTAGGGCAGCCTGGTGTACACAACGCAAACAAAAACACTGTGTGGGCCTTCTATAGTAATCACGTCATTCGTTTCCTGATTACCACCTGCAGTAAAGCAATGTGCACCAGGCTGCTACGAAAATTACAAGTACTGGAAAAAAATACTTTTCCGGAGAGTCTACAAAATAAGAATACATAAATATGTGTCAATCAGCAAACACAACTATTGATACTACTCTATATTGACCAATGAATGAAGCGCTGCAAGCTGCACGCTAGTGTGAGGAAGCCTTGGAAGAATGCACGATCTGGAGAAAAATATCATCTAGGCGTACGTAATGTTGTTGGAAATACGCACAGAAAGAGAACTCAATATGTTTATGTTGAGAAGCGTCATGGTCATTGAGTAAACTGTTTCCTACCTGTCAAACCAGCACCGTTTCAGCTGCTCATTCCCGCTAGCTCAGGAGCCACTTCCGGGTAGAGCGCTACTTCCGCTGACGTGTCGCCAAACGTCTGTTTCAAAATGGGCAGATAGGTGTGTAAAATAATGTAGAAAGGTGTCGAATCAAACACAGACGCGGCACAGCAGAGGAGATAGACATTTATTGAACTTTATAAAAAGAGATTTGAGTTGGCAGTGTTTTGCACAGTTTTCTTATCTGTAAATGGATAGTAGGCTGAGAATTTAAATAAAACCCGGAATGCAGTTGCATCCTGCATGCATTAATCCATAGGTCCTTTTTTGCACTAAGTTATTGCTTTTCAAACTTTATACGCACAAGAAACGTCTCTACATGGACTATAATATGATTAACGCTATTACTACAACACAAATTATGTAGATGTCACAGAGAGGGTACAAGTTGGTAACGTCAAAGATCTTCCGTTAAAGGAACTGTATGTAGCCTGCGCAAGGGTTTTTTTTTGGGGTTTTTTTAAAGGTACTACAATCACAACTGAACCTGGGCTGCCAGTGCCTTTCCCCCTCATTCTCAGTGTATGGACAGCAGACTGCTGCAGCAGCAGAGGCGCTGGTTAATGATTGGTTACAGGTAAGGACTCAGTCCTTATAGGTTTAGGACTTAACCTGGCTCATTTTGCTTTTTGATTACCACAATACCAAATTATAACATAACTTAACATAATTAACATATATTATAACATAACTTGGCCATCATGCCCAATGTTTTTGTAATTAATAATAAACACTGTAATTGTTAACAGTAAAAGCTATATTTGATTTGAACAAATCTACCTCGTATCAGGGGATACAGTTAGGTCAGGTTTATAAAATTTAAAATCCAAATCTTACATACAGTTCCTTTAAGTCATTACAATTTGCCCAAAAGCCAAATACCTTTTTATTTGTGCGTTCAGCAAAGCATAATGGATGTTAGCCATTATTTGTCTTCACATCTTTGCAGTTTATGAGAGTCCACAATAATAATGTAGTGTCATTTTGTAGCAGTAGTCAAACTTCTGGTGCATCGCTGTAGCACTGGCAAATTGGCTGCACAATTTAGCAATTTTGTGAGTTGATGCAACAACCAAATCACAAATGCTGCAATTATTTAGATTATAGAATGTCCTCTGCAAAGAACAAGTTATACATTTTGTAAAATCTTGTTGTACCAGTAGTTTAAACCTCTAGAAACATGTTGCAAAAAAAAAAATAGTCTTTAAACCTAAGCATAATTGTAAGATTTTACAAATTGCAATTGGATTATTTTCCGAAATCGTGCAGCCCAACTGTTGTGCTTAATGTTCTGTTTAACTAATCTATGCGGAAATGGTTTAAATATATTATAAGCATATTATTTTCTAAGGTATGCCATTATGTGACAAGTGGCTCAAGAAATTAGCTCATCCAGTTCTCTTTGAGCTTCAGATAATAGTCGTGTCAAAATACTGTGAAGCAGCATTAGCGTTTTTTAATAAGCAATAACCTTTTTTTTTTATTCAACTTTCAAAATATATTTGCCCATATCCAAGTGCCAATTTAACAACCAAACAGTGACCGAAAGAAAACAAAAGCAAAAGAAAACCACTGAGATTGGAAAAACTGTTTGTGTAGAAAATACATTTTAGAGTGTGTTCTGAATAACGTTTACAAAATATTCCGTTTTAAGTGCCTTTTCATTAACAACAGTAAACCAGTAAAGCAAAGGAAAAGGATTCTTATCAACCTATCTCTTCTCTGCAACTCAGATGCAAATCCCTCTGGATACACAAGTACAAAGACTTAGGCAAATGGGTGCATTAACTCCCAAATAAAGATTTTTTTGTTTCTTTTTTTTTTACAAAACCAGTCAAAGACGGTGAATAACAAGAAGTGGACACCCAGCCCACTCCTCAGTCCATGCCCAAGTGGAAATGGGTCAGAGAACGAGTAGACACCCATTGTACTGTTGCTCCTGCCGCTCAGTTAGGTCTTGATAACTCCTCCATCGCCCTCACTCACAAATCGCTTGCGTCCCCTGGTAGAACACACACAAATTCACTTTGGTTTGAAATTAGCACAGTGATGTATAGTTCAGCATGTCTTCTATACCTGGAAGGACAGGCGTCCCTCAGCTGTTTAGAGATAATGGACTCCTGATAGCAGAGGTCCACAAAGCCCTCCATGATGGTGTGGGCATGTGGCACATCCAGGCTGATTTCAGGGAGCTCGTCATAAACTCGTTGGAAGCCCTGTCCAAACACATTCATAAATGAGTCAGTGTGTGCTTTTACACCAGTACTGTAGCTTATCACAGGTTAGTATATACAGCATTAGAAAATGGACATTAGGACATACCCTGTTCATCTGATCAATAGTGACCAGGCCAGATTTCCAGAAGGACTGTAGCAGTTTAATCATCATTCGGCCGGCGTTGTCCCCACTGGCCTCCAGCACCATTACTACAGCCTGAAAAATGTTTTTTAAAAATTCAATTGTTGGATGCAGTTCACACGTAAAATATTGCCATGCGATGTAATGTGGCCATAATAACGAAATGAAAAATGGATTGTGATCCAAATCACATATTTAAACTGGGAAAGGCTCTGGGCATAAGATGAAGAAATACTGTCATTCTATATTGTTAATCAAATGTTTCTGAACATTTGTTCAGAAACATTTGATTGTGCCTATTTGACTGTGCCTATTAGAAGTCCTGTGGTGAGACTGCTCAATGTGAAAAAACATTCTATATATTTAAGTACCCTTAAAAGGCGTTATTCTTATAGTTTATGTAGTATACATTATATACACAGCAGGGCTCCGGGGCTGCAGTAAACCTCTGTTATTTTGCAATTATATATTTAAAGTGCATTTAATGTTTTTGTTCAAGTAAAAGAATATGTTTGAAGTTATGACAACACATTTATGAAAGGTTTATCAAAGGTGTTACACTTAAGTGAATTGCAGTGGGACAAGTTTCTGCTAAAATACAAAGAACATTTGAGAAGTTTTAAATGTTTTATGTTTTTAACTGTGTTTTGTACTCGGGACTCCCTTGAAAATGGGACTTCCTGATTAAATAGGAAAAATTATATTCAACTTCTCTGTAAACCATGAGTAACACATAAAATACGTTATGTGAGCTCTACTGAATCACATTTTGAGCCAGTATTTTTAGCTAATAATGTGAAATACATTATTATCAAGTACTCCAAATATTAAAAAGGTATCGAAAAAATAAAAATCGGTGTTCCTATGTGTAAAATGAGTCCTTACCTCATAAACAAGCTCATGGTGGAAGTGGGGCACCTCCAGATCTCGCAGACAGTGCTCAGCCTCTGCCACATCTCCAGATATCAAGTACTCCTTCAAGAGGAGGTTCATCTGCAATACAAACAAAACTAATGATTCTGTTTGGTAGAAGAAACAAATGTACAGGAGTCTGCTGATGCTTATATTAACATTTACAGTGCACCAAGGCCAAACAGCAGCATCTTCTGAAAAGTGCCTTTCCACTGATGTTTTTGCCAAAAGTGGTTGGCTGTTTTTTGCCTGGTTACATCACACTCTGCAGAGCCATATGCACATTCACCACTGCTGTTAATATTCTTGGAACAATACAATTAGTCAGCACCGCTAGTCACTAGAAATGCAACTCAAAGCAATGCATCTGCAACAACAGAGTGCGCAAAATCAACAGGCTGGACAGCAATACAAGAGCGCACATGATCTCGATACACTACAAGCTCCACAAATGAAGTGGGAGAATGACAAAGACAACAGTAACAGAACAGGCCTTGTGTCAACACTGCCTTGGTTTACTCTGTCAAGCAGGAAATCAAAGACAGACAAGATCAATCTTAGTATGCAGCTACTCCACATGCCCTCACAGGAAAGATCAAATATGGTTTAAAACAGTCAGAGCACACAGGGATGATGGAAATTCACTGAGCATGACTTTTACACTATAGAGTAAGTAGAAAAAGCTGCTTTGCAGAGGACTGGGATGTGGCTCCATACACAGACGACAGTTTGCCCTTAGTGTGTCTTGCACAATAAGCACACAAGCCAAGCCTCCAATGAAAATGCATTTAGCCCAGGATTATTTGCTGTAAACAGACTGTTTCACAATGTATTAATTACCTTTGTAATTGTCAAGTTAGTCCTACCTCTTTAATAAGATGTTTGACAGGTCTTAGGCCACCACCTACACCCCACACATTATCCAGACGAACCACCTCCCTCTTCATGGACAGAAGCACAGTCGCTCGGTCTAAAGCCACTCTGCACACAAAATCAATGCCATTTGTTATTCTTCTTCACTCCAAATGCAATCTTACAAACACCACACAGATACATCTACAGCTCTGACTAAACTTTGTGCATAGATAATATGATTAAAGACCTTTGAAGTGACAGAAAGGATCCTAATAAAGACACAGTGATTATAGACCTCACTCCTTACCTTGCATGCTCACAGTCCACTCTGCCTTTGTAACGGTCCAGGAAAGACATGGGCAGCACATGGTCTGCTATGGCTCTGGCTATGAACTGGCCTAACATCTGGAAAACAAAGACATTCATAATAACGAATAATAATGAACCAAAACCATTTTTGTAGACAGGGAGGATCTTGTTCACTCATGGTTTGACCTGGTTTTAAGTCTGGTTTACCTGTGGAGCCTCTGGGGTGTCCAGGATAAGGTCTGGCAGCTCTTTGAGCATCTTGTCAAAGGCCTGGGCCATTTCACTTTGGGACATCATTTTGTTGGACAGATCTGAGAGCAGACGTGAGGTCAGCTCTCTGTGGCTCGCTTTGCCTTCCAGAGACAGGGACACGGCCAAAGAGGAGAACTCGTATTTGTGAGGACCTAGGTTCAGTTCCTTCAGCAACAACTGCAAAAGCAACAGACAACACATTAGTTGTATTCTTATATAATTTACATTAAATACGGTTTACATTAATGTCATTATAGTTCAGTGCTTACCTCAACCTCTTTGGTATCTCCATGTTCAAAGTACTCTTGTACAATTGGATTAACCATTTTTTCCAGTTCCTTCTCATCTATTACTGGAACAACTGTAGCATAAACTGTGTCACCCTTAGAAAAAGCATAAACACAAATGTGAATAAACAGATCAAAACAACCATGATCACCATTTTAAAATAATTCCATCTCTCATCGCGAATATCCTTTGGAATGGAAAGCGCTTAAAAGTCTATTGTTTCAAATATCTGACCTGGGCAATCTCTCAACATAGGAAACACATTGGCAACAGAAAGCACTACAGCCAATAACACACTGAAGTTCAATTTCCTGATCTGTCCTTGAATAAAATGATTGTTTACTTAAAGAGGAAAGGAACGAAAGGATAGAGCCATTCTGAAAACAGTCGTGGCAGGGAGGTGAACCCATGAGTCAGCACCAAGGTGGCAACGACCACATGTGCAATGCCTTAAAATGCCAGCAAGCAGTAGAGAGCAATATGTATATATATTATACATTGTATATTTTCATACATTTGCATAGTCGCTGCAGAGTATACAACTTTATTTAAATATTACAACTCATCCATAGTTTTCTTCACAGGTCCAGCATGTGAATGTTTCATTCTTAAATTCATCAAATGTCTCTGTTCTTCTAATGCATTGTGTGACCCTGACTTCTAATCCAGCACAGTCTAATTTTCTGTACCACTTTACTCCACTCCCTTACTGTTTTCCTCCAAGGCCAACTCTTGCTCTTCCCTTTTGTTAGCTTTCAAACTGTAGGAGTGGATTCAGTGGTGGTGCAGCCATGGCCTTCACACAGTTTGATAGCAGCAGCAAAGACTTGCTGATTGTGCTGGGATTCAGCCATCTGTGTGAAAGCATCAGGTGTTTCTTGTGCTAGTGGACAATCATTTTCTTGTTTCAAGCTTTTTATGCAGACTTGTCCTGGCCACAGTCGGTCCACATCAGCACATTTGTGTAAAAAATAAAAGCCCTGCTTAGAACTCTGGCCTCTCCGGACAAAAAGCTACAGGCCACAACAAGCCTGAACAGCATCGACCAACCTCTGTCACTGTGAGAACAGAGCATCAACAACAAAGTCACTGCTCGTCCTCTGCATATGCAATTTTATGGAATTCTATCATTCCATGCTGGAATGTTGTGTCCCAAGATTTTTAATGGCTCTCATCTAGACTGAAAAAACAGCTATGGCTGGTGTTTTGTTTCACTTATAAATGTGTTCTTGTTCGTCTAGGCATACATTTCAACCAATGCAAGTTCAGTGAGATTGCTAATGGCAGGCCTGAATATTCCCTTTCCACTCACACAATAGAGCTCAGGTTCAAACATCGAAAACTTTATGGACGTTTTGCACATCTGGCCAGTAATGCAGAGATGCATTGGCAAAATAAATATTAAACTGGATTTCTTGCAGCCCCCACTTGGCTCCTGCTTTTACTTGTGAATCTGACATAAGGATAATTGATTATGTAACTACGAGTCACCTGAGAAGACTCATCGTAGTTGGGGTCCCGTATGTCGGGCTCTTCATCTTCATACACCATTCCAGCTGCACCCCACACTCCTTTACCCCCTGCTCCACCTGAGGAAACCACAGATGTGTCAGACTAATGACACACAGTCTACAGAATTCCTCCTATTGAAAGTATAGATTTATAAAGCAGTAGGAAATTTCCCATTTCTCTTTAGGTATTGCCTTTGCTACAATGCACCACACACAGGTCTCAAGGGCTTTGTGTGGTTAACCATATACAACATAAAACATTAAATAATCATGGCTCTTGATTTAGTTTTAACACTTTTTAATATCACTTACATGTCAACATATTTCTTCTGTCTATTTTAGGAATAAGGAGACATATACAGACCTTTCTTTGGCAGCCCCCGGCCTTTCCCCATCCTGGATTTGCGGTCATTGGTGGGGACCTTGCCCTTTGGACTGTGTGGGTCAACCCCTCCCATCTCGCCAGACTCTGAGATGGAGTCGCTGGTGGAGTTTCGGGAGGAGGACTTGCGTAGGCGCCGCTTTGCTTTGGCCTTGAGTCGGGCCTCGTGCAGGGCTTTCTCCTGAGGGGTCCAGTTACCATTCATCTCGCTGTCGTTCAGCGCATCTTCATCATCGCTGCCGTGCCGGTTCGCCTCGGACACCTTCTCATCATAAGAGAACATCCCTGCCAACAAAAGATTTTGAGTTTGCAATGTAGCCAGGTACCAAATCTAACACTGGAAGAAGAACAAGTGTTCGATCACTTATTAGATTTTTTTAAATTTATTTTTACATTCTAGAAAACATGTAACATTTGTGAAACAGGAGATCATCAAATTGCCTCAATAGAAATCAGAAAATCAATGCCTTACTAGGTTCATTAAAAACAAATCGCATTTACACCTCGAACAAAACATCACATCAAGCCTCAAGTATCTGTTCAAGTTCAACATGGGTTCCAACAGATTCAGAGGGATTTTTTAAGTAGAGATTGCTTTGCCAATATATCACTATCAAATTGAAATCGGAGTTGGCACAAATCAAATCGCAAAGGCTGTAAATATTTAGATAACAGCATGTTCTTCTCTCTTAATGTTCCTGCAGTTGTTTGCAATGTGTACACTGAACAGTATCCTACTTTAGACTATACTGCAAATCTAGTTGCAATAGAAATTAAGGTTGTTGTTTTTTTGTTTTTTTTTTCAAAATCATGCGGCACTACTTGCTAACATTACTGCACTAGTTTTACCTGCAAAGAAAACTGTGCAACCCACCTACATATTTCATGGTGCTGCTTTGAAAATCAGGCCAAAGGTCACAAAACAAGTCAAATGCAACAGAGGAAAGTCTACACCACCAATGTTTGACAGACACTCACCAGCTTCAGACATTATTAGCAAATAAACGATCTAGTCACAGAGAATGGTGTAGCCTTGTGTTAGGTTCGGAAATATAGCATTTATCAAAAATGTGCAACTGCAGTCTTGGTATTAAGTCAAAACACAACAAGAGGGAGAGGGGTGGAGTATCCCTACAGCCACACGAGGAGGGAGAGAGACGGGGAGCACATGTTCCACATGCACTGACACCATTTTTTATGAGTCCGTCATCTCGCGATTGGTGTGCCCCTGCTGGACAGAACTTGACTACATATGGCCTGGTCAGAGCCAGGGCTGAGTCACATGCCTGTGCTGTAAAAGAGAGGAGTAGCCAAGGCAGGAATGTCTCAGTGTGTAATGAATACTTATGCATTTCCACGCATGGGCCTAAATACTGCTCCTAACAAATTATGGCTACAAAGATTACAGGACAAGGGAAAATACATGCGGTGAGGGGAAAATGAACGCCAAATTGAATCCAAATTTCCAAGTGTTTTTACAACCAAATGCATAGCACTGTCATACGCCAACATGTTTATTTCAATCAAAAATAAATTTTAAAATACCTCTAAGCAAAAACTGCACCTACATTATAAGTTATACACACTCCTTCAGTCTCCAAAAACCTGTAAACAACTGACCATGTGTCCTTTCCTGTAGCTCCTCCCTCCTGCCAAATGTGGGCCACAGGCTGTTCAAGAGCAGTAAATTAGGAACTAGCCAATGGCAATCTGCCAAACACACGGCCAGCCAATAGAGCAAAAGCATAAAAGTGAATAGGCAGATAAACTGAGGTGTGGGCCAAGAGTTGCAAAACAAGTTTCACAAAATGCTGCTCTGCAAAAAAAACAACAAAAAAACGTAAACTCCAAGTTCATCCTGGTAGCATTTAAAAAAAAAATTCTATTAGCCTAATTTTACTTTACCAGAATGAATGGCAATTTCATATCGACCCCCATATTTCTAAAGACTGCAGCTTGATATAGTGAACTTAATCCCGTTTGGTCTGTACAACTGTATTAACAACATGTGTTTATTTAGCAACGACAAAACCTAAATATCCAAATATCAAAATAAACAAAGATGAGTAAATGTAGGTGTGGGGAAAACAGTACCCAGTATTTGTATGTAGTCCTGGGCAGATTATCTAATCAAAACAAATGGGTGTGGATGTAACTGGAGTTAAACCATCATAAACAAAGACTATTGGTTTAAATACTGCATGTGTTTCGATAAGGAAAGGTGCAAGCAAATTTGTGAAAACAAGTTTTCAACAATCTAATTAGAGATTTTGTACATCTGAGATAAAGCCCAAATCTTATCTGCTAATGCAATTTAAGCAGCACATTGCATCACACCAGTGGATTGTCTAGTAATCTGAAGCCTACATATGACGCTGTGTGTGTGTACAAAAGTCCAGACCATGTGGGGGGTTGAGAAGGAGGCAAAACAGAAGGGTGGAGGGCCATACAGAAGTACAACAAAGGGTGTACTCACTCAGTAGGCAACAATATAATCAGGAGCAGTAGTTGTCTAGTAGCCCATGTCTTAAACGGTATATTCTTTACATTTTACACTGATCCCATGTCAGTCTAAACAAAGACATTGTTATCAAAATTAGAGCTGCACAATTACTTAGACTAGCTGAAATGTTATCATTTTTTTTTAGCTTTTAGTCAAGTTCAGTATGTGCACAAGATGAACTCCAAGTAGTAGAGTAATTAATAATTCTTCATCATCATCGTCATCATTATACGGTCTTTAAAACTATTCTTGGTCTTTATTTGGTGACCTACAATGGACTGAGGTTGTCACACCAGCACATTGGGGTCTTTGACAGCAGTGTGT
>KN470016.1:19288-35278 GCA_000787095.1 Periophthalmodon schlosseri
TCAGGCGTGGCTCCTTAAGAGGTCAAGTTCATGTGCAGAGTGCAGACTGTGCACTTGTACACGTCACACTAGCCTTAAACAACAACTGCATCTGGCTTAGTCCAATCACAGTCCGTTTACCTGGTTGACATGTTTCGGCTACTTCATGTAAAGCAGGTAAACAAACGCTCCTGTCTGACAAAAAAGAATCGCTAGTTTTAAGTTAAACACTGGAGACAAAATGAATCTTCACCAAAGGCTGATGGGGTTAGATTACATTTTCTGACACATACTCTATATGAATACCAGCTGATATGTAGCTAACAATACATTTCTACAACTTATGTAACATTGAACACACACCGCCGAGCACATATTATGTAAGGCCTCCCATTGGCTCTGATGCCCTATAGATGTGACGTCATCATCAACAGAGCAGAGCACGATGTACCACGAGCGCACACCAATAAAGTTTGAGTACGTTAAAAAAAATCCAATATATTTAGACGACAATTGCACAGCCATTGCCTCCAAAATGGTTTAAATGAGCACATAACTGCAATAGCAGAACATTTGACATGACTCAATCACAACAGCCAAATCAAATGTGTTTGCAAGCAGCAAAAGCAACTGACAAGGAAAAGAAGCGTACGTGCGCAATACTGCACCATGAGCGAGTCCATGCAAACGTTAGAAGCGAAAAACGTGTGCATTCCATTGCATCACAATGGATTAAGAGATGGTGTTGATTTACATGGATAAAAACGTATGAACAACAAATAATGTCATGAAGCTTGTTTTAGCTGCGCCAATGTGCATACAAAGCGGAAGTAAGCATGGCCCAATCAAAACCGTGAAAGGGTTAAATGTGCACGCAGGCGAAACCGTAAATGTACACTTTGCTTTAAATGCCAAATCGCATTATTGCAGCAGGATGCAGTGAGGTGTGATTGTTGTAGGTTTTGTGTGAATCATACAAAGTGTGATTTGTGAGCACATGGTGAAGCACAGGCTGGCAGCGCGCCCATCTCATCCCCACGCAGAGAGACAATGGGGCACGGTGAAAACACCAGCAATCACTGAGCTCATTTTTCCGTGTAGATGGCCCTTTAAACAGTGGCTTTTAACGCAAGGTTTGCAGGGGACTCACCGTCAGCGGCAGGCTGAGCCGTGGACCACACTTGGGTCGCCATGGCGCTCTCCGAATATCGCTCAGACAAAATCCTCACGTCGTCTCCTTGAAGCTGCCTGCGACTGCGAAAAACTCCTTAAATTTACACGGTATACAAAAGGTCCTAATGGCAAACCTCTTGGTAGCACGTGGTAAACAATGCTGGAGCCTTTCGGATCCCTTTTTGCACTGCACGGCTTTAGCTAGCTAAATATACAATTGAACAAGATTAGGCTATACAAAAAACAAGTACGCGTAAAAAAATGTAAACAAGAATATTGATCTCTTCTCAGCTGTTTAGCTGGGAAGAGTCAAGTAGCTCGGATGCTAAATGAGGGAAAAAAGATAACTAGTCGCTAAGCATTGCTGCAAACAGCCAGTAAGATAAACAAAGTCTGTTTTTAACTTAGCGAAGAGCGAGCGAGATGAATCACGTGGAGAAAACGCGGACGGGGAGTGGCCAGACGAGAGGGTGGGTGCTGGTCCGCATTGACCAATCACAGAACAGCGGGCCTCTGCGGCGTCTAGAAAGTACCACTGATGAACGTGGCGTGTGCGGACTATACTTCTTATGACGACGAGACAAAGTGAGAATATGGTAGAAAAGTAACTTAATGCAAAAAGTCCGCACTTCGCACGTGTCATAGTTTATATATATTTTGACGCTATCACCTCTACTGACGTTCTCTCACGTTTTCCATATTTCAGCCACTAGATGTCAGTCAAAACTCGGGCATGATGCCGGAGTAGTCCTATAGTCCAATGTCAGTTAATTATGTTCAGGTTTTATAATGCAGCTATAGCATAACGTGTCAAAAATGCGTTTTATGTCATTGTTTAAAACAGACCAAAGCACAAATGTACTTAGAAGCATTTATTTTAACACAAATCCACATTTTTGTTGATTCAGATGGCACAGATGTACACTGCCATTTTTTTGTCCTTTACAACAAAGCAATGCAAACCTCAAATGGATAAAACGTAAAAATATAGGGCCTATAGGAACTGACCAAAAAAGATGAACAAAAAGCACAGATTGGGACATGATATCAGGTTATAGGCCTATTTTCTCTAAACACCAATGTACAAAATGATGTAATTTTACATGATTACATTCTAAAAATGTCTAATACCCAAACTTACAATTTAACAAAATCTAACAGTCAACTTTGGCTTCAGTATAATTAACAATGGTCGAATAGCACAATACAGCTAACAGTAACGCTCACACATGCGCACAATACTTCAAAGAGCAGTTGGAAGAAATGCACAAATGTTACCCTTAAAGAACACTACAATCTGTAGTAATAAGAATCAACTATTCCACAGAGAAGTATACAGATACTGCTAATAATGAGTCTCGGTGTTGCCGGAGTAAAAGCAGATAAACAGTCGTTGGATTTCTTGATGTGATTTTGATTGAATTTAGACCTAGCCAAACCAATGTGGGCTTAATGATTTTGATGCTCACCATCAATAAACATTGCAACAAATACTGAGAAAATACTATTCAGCCAAAAGTAGCCTAAACAGTGAAAGTCAAAACTCACGAGGTAACAGTCTTGTCTCAGGCCTTGAGCTTATAATATACTTGATAGCTGCTTATAAGGCAAACTATAATATTCTATTTACAGTGAGCTTACTCATTCTTTGATAAATAGCCCAGTTTTTGTCTCTCATGCACCAGAACATAATGATTTTCTGTTTATGTTGTAGCCAGATTAGGGTGACCAGATTTTCAAAATTAAAAACTGGGACACACCCAGGTGGTGATGGTTGGTATAAATAAAATAGTGAAAAGAGTGTGTAACATTGTGGGACTTCTGTCGGTGCATTTTTTTACCCTATGCTCATTTTCAAGCACGGTTTTCTGTATTTTAACAAAATAAATGTCAATATATTCCCTTCTTTACTGTTGTCAGGTATCAGATTGGTTAAATATAGGGACACCTGGGACATTTCTTGTACAAAACTGGGACAAATCAATGGTTTTGGATAAATGTGCTGAGACATGGGACACAGGGCTCAAAACTGAGACTGTCCCGGGTAAATGGGGACATCTGGTCACCTTAAGCCAGAATCTCATAATTTCACCAGTATAATTAATAATATAAAATTGTAAATGTTTGATAATTAAGATCCAAGTTTTAGGCTTGGAGATGAATGTGATGAAATACAAAACTTTACTTTTTGTTTGTCGAGCATTGTTTTGCAACTACACAGTGTGACACTTAAGTAATGACACTGTCGAGCTGTGTCCAGGGCATGTGAGGCATAAACTCTAGCTACATAAAAAATAAAATCAAACAAGTTTCCTATTAAAAGAACAACTTTTTCAATCATTTATTTTGCAACAATTTATAAAAATGTTATAGCTTAATTAAATATCAAGTGCTTATGCCTATCACACACAGTAAAATGTTTAAAAGAGGTAAATTACTCTTCACAACAGTTGTTTCCTATCAACCAGCATTCACTAGAATAAGGAAAAAGGTGTGAATACTATTGCTAAATACATTTTTTGCAAGTCTCACCTGTACTATATTTTTGGAGACTGCTGAAGCTGCTATGAAGATGGTTGATATTATACAGTTATATACAGACAGCATGCTTACATAGCAGCAGCTAATGTTGTAGCTAACAGAAACTCCACTTATAGGCACCATATACCCCAGTAATGACCGCACAGGCTAAATGGGCTCCTATCTACTTTTGTATAGTCACTGAAAAAGTATATTGTGGTCCACAAAGGCTCTTTCTTAACATGATTTGTCTTCAGATATACAGCAATTAAATTGTAAGTCACAGCAGACATGCATTTATAGTTAATGTCTTGTCGGAATGCTAGTGAAAGCCAAATAAATATAATAAAAACATTACTAGCTTAACTAATTGTAACTGTTGTCTATTAATTGAGTCCTAAAGACAGATTTGCTGTGGTCAGCCATAATATAATTAAACTCATTTCTTGTGTGGACATAAAAATTTCAGTAACACGTGCACAAGTTTGATAATTACACCTTTAGTCCAAGTCCACAGCTGCTGCTTTGTTAGAGTTTTGGACACATTTCTGCATGAACTATTTTTTAACCAAATATTTGCCATGAATGAGTGGTGATATTGTGTAATTGTCTACATTCAATAATGCAATTAGACTAATGGACTCTCCACATTAAAATAGACACTTCAAAAAGGCCTTTGCTTGCCAAAAACTGCAATATGCCCTGGAGGGCCTGTTAAAACAATGAAGTCAAACAGTCAGTCAGAAGTATCTAAGTAACAGTCTGAAGTACAATATACAGTCATAATATCATGGTAAAGCTTTGCCACCAACACACCAACTACAGTATGTTTGTACCATTTTAAAGGAGAGACATATGGTACAGCCTAAAGCACACAGCTCAAAAGTACACAACTAGCCAGAATAATTTTCTTCTTTCTCTATAGCCAAAAGAAAGGGGTAATCACCTCAAAACAAACCCCAGACCTATGCCCTCATACTTGGCAAATAACCAATAAGATTTTTAAAACATTGTATTTTTGTTCTAAAAAAGCATTTACAAATGAGGTGCCTAAAAGTTCTACATCATAATCCTATAGCTCCTTACAATCTGCATGTCAGTGGGTTAACAGCATTTCCATCAGAAAGGGATTTTCACTGATGACAATGTCCATCTATGAATGCCTCAAGAGGTAGAGAACTATCTAGAATCCTTCACAAGAAAAGGCTATGTGAATGTCTCACAAATATATATGCATATCTTTGTATAACACATTAATTTCATATTCTTAAAACAATGTGATTAACACATTTTGGTAAGTAACCATTAAAACCAATATTCTCTATTACATAAATAAATTCTGCATCACAAAGGATACTAAAAATGAACGTTTGGGCACTGCAAAAAGACTTGGTCAAGTACATCTAGCAGCTGCTTTTGCTCTAGTGAATCAAGCATATGACACTTGAATTAGGGCTACAAAGACATCATTACCACACAACACTTGATGTGTCAACCAACAACAAAACTAGCTGACAACTTCAACTCGAATGAGACATCCGGTCCTCTTGTTATTTCTTCTTCTGCAAGAATAATCAAGAGCACCTTTCAGCCTCTGTCCTAACCAAGGACCAACAAGACTTGTCTTCAGTGAGTCAACTTCACTTACTAGTCTTGATCTATGAGAATGCTATGAATCTAGGCATCTCACTTCTGGTACTTCGTTTACATCTGGGTGTCATTTTGCCTAAGAGGACTCCACTGTAATAATGGCATCGCCGGTCTTCAGGTTGACACTGCAGCTGGGTGACAGGCCGCTGCTCCGCTCAGCACAGTCTTCCCGATGTGGTGACTGCGCTCCAGGCTTGGCTCCCTGGTTTGGACTTGTTGTCTCTTCCTTTCGCTCGGCTCGTTTCACATGGCAGCGACACACCTCAATCCCAGAGTCCCCGGTTAGTCTCCGATGGCGGAAATGGTCCTCTTCATCGTCGTCGTCTTCAAAGTCTTCATCTTCTTTGTCGTGTTTCGGCTTTTCCGTGTTGGTGGGAGACAAGATCGTGGGTTGAAGTGGGGATGCAACAGATCGAGAATTAGGTCTTGAAGCTTCGTACTGGGATTTTTCTTTCTTAACAGTGATGGCGCCGAGTGGGTCTGGAAAAGCAAGAGGATGGACTTGACCTGGTGGAAGCGTGGACAGGAGAATGAGAGGTGACAGGGGGTGGCGATGGTGGTGTGAGGGACCAGGGGCGTTGAGAGAGTGTAGAGGAAGAGAAAGCTGCGGAGCTGATGGGGATATGGACTCAATGGTGGACGATGATTGTCTCTGGACGGGCATAACCTCTGATTTGACCATAGGGATGACATCGGGAATGGCATGCGGTAGACCCGGAGTGGAGGGGGAGGGTGTGAACATGGACTTGTCTCCTGATTCGCTGGGCGTGGACATGAGGCTGCTTTCGTAGGTCTCGTCTGTCACTTGAATGGAGAAAGACGTGCTGGAGGGGGAGGTGATGGAGTAGGAGTCACAGGAGCAGCTGGTATAGTTTTCGGAGCTCTGGGAGGACGTGAAGCCACTTGGGCCGGGACCCAGATAGGGAGGGCAGGGCGGGCAAGGGTGGCGGTGATAGTGGTGATGGATGTAGGAGGAACTGGGGCCGCTCATTGATCCTCCCTGCAGAGCAAACACAGAGCTGTATGGAGGAGGAGGGGTGTTGGGCTGCGCTACCACCTCCTCGTAAGACGGCAACTTGAAGGAAGCCAGGAAACCTACAAACAAGAGCATTAGCATTAATATGACAACGTTAGCTCTAGGACTGTGGGACTTTAGTTGTTTAGTTGATTAATTTGTTGACAGGTGCAGCACCAGACATTTTTGGCTGGAGGAGCTAAGGGAGAGCAGATCTTCAATATGGGGGCTCACTTAGCGGGTGAATTTAGAGCCTTTTAACAATGGAGCATACCCCCACTCTCTACCATGTTTGCTTTTCTGTTTTAAATATAGTTTAAATGTAGTTAGCCCCTATAGTGATTTATAAAAGCTAATATGGAATTTGTTTATATTATAGTCTCATTTTGAACACTCCATTTTAGTCCAAAATGGATGTGCTAAGAAAGTGGGGCAAAAATCTTTGAGGGAGCTATGGGGGTGCATGGGCCATTCTAGGGGAGGCTAGTGCCCCCTCAAGCCCCCCTGGCACTGCCTCTGTCGGTTGATGGTGTCTTAGTCTGACCAAAATTTGTATTCGTCCACTAATCATTGTAATCGTGTAGATTACAAAGATTTATATGGGACAACAGCAGAAGGGAGAAGTTAGTGAGTGAGATAGCTGAAGAGTTGGTATTATTGTTGGTATTTATTTGTATGTAAAAAGTTGAATTAAACTGTATTCATCTGTATTTATATATAAACATTGTTTTCTAGTACTTTTTCTGCATAAATGGTTGTTGCATGAACACCACTGCAGTTGTAGTCTTGCGACTGCAGTTTGAGTCAGATACTTTACTTTTACCATGCCCCCTTTTCAACCAATCGATTGGCAGTATTTCTTAAATCGACTACAGCCTTAATTAGCACAGAGCATGTTGGCAAAAGTTAGTAATGGGCAAGCTGATACCAAAATATTAATGTTTCGGTACTGACTGAGGCATCAAAAAGTATCGATTCTCAGGCAAAATATCATTGCTTCAAAGAATTGCTTCTCCAAGAATTGCATTTTTTTTTTTTTTCCATATCTTAATCAGTTTTTAAATACATTGTTTGTATTTTAGTTTATCTGCCCATGTTTTTAATTTCTAGATTAGTTCAAGCTGGGGTGGACGGCTAATCTAAAAAATGTTAGTAGACAAGTCTCAGTGGATGTATCAGATCTATATATATCTATATCTGTATCAAATCTATATTGCATGGCATTGCCCATCACCAGCTAAAGTCCAGCTAGATCACATTTCCCTACTGGCACTATTGTTGACTAAAATTGTGGTGATAGGATATTAGTCTAGTTTGACATCACATTTTCTACACTAGTGGAGTTGGGAAACATTATTATTATGGTCTCTCCACTCTTTCTTTAGACAACAGAATGTGATTTTCAACAAATCATAGTACTTTCTTTTCTATTCCCATGTGGCCTTGTAGTTGTCCAGGTAGGTTCCATAGTGGTCCATGGGTGTATACTAGTCTATGTGGTCTTATACTTATTTTGATACAGTTTAAAATCATTCTAAAACTATTCAGCAAAGGTTTATTTCTGTCCGGTGAATGTGACTTTTTTAGTATCGATACCTGCTCAAATGTGTATCTAGTTTCAATACTAGTTTTAGTATCTGTTTAGTATCTGATTTTCAAATCTTTTGACAACCCTAGTGCTAAATACAGTCTTTAGACCATGCAAATCGAAATAATGCTGAACATACTGAGGTCGAGCATTGAGGAAGAGTAGTTGCAGGCTCCATTGTAGGCGATGAGGTTGATCTCCCTCTGTCTCTGTTGCTGCTGGATGCGCATCTTGGCACGGCGATGACGGTAAGCACAGAAACAACTGAACAGGATCAGTACAGTCCACAGCAGCCAGAACCCTGCACCAGACAAACAGCAAATCAACCAATATGAACTCTCATTTAGGGATGTCACAGTATGAAATTTTAGTGTTACGTCTGTTGTGGGACGATTTAATGATTATGATTGACTCAAGTTAATGTGACGTAAACAGATAGATAACAAAGCACTTTACATGAAGGTTTAGTTTTTTGGGAGTTTAGCTTGAACTGTAATGAGTTATTTTTGCTTCTTAATTTTATTATTATTTTTTAGTTCTGACCTAAATAATCACAATTATCGATTAACGAAATAATCTTGACCCCCCTACATAGACTGTATAAAGAAGTGGACTAAGTGAGTGTGACGTCACCTACAGCATTCGGCTCCAGTCAGATGAAGCTCATCGAGGCTAGCAGTTAAAGGGGAGAATTTGGAGCCAAGTTCCATATTTGGAATTCCGACCGCAAGTGTCATAGCAACCAAAGAGCCAATCTGGAGAGAGACTGTTGAAGGTAATGCCCCTTCTCACACGCACCTCTGGTTTAGCAGGGAGCAGGGGCATAGCAATGGTCAGTCAAACCTGTTGCTAATGCTAGCGGGAGTGACCTCAGGGAAAGAAGGCGCCTGATCTGTCTGTTATTAATGTTCATATCTTGATTTATTGACACAATGGCAAAACAAAAATACCTGGATCATGCAGAGCTGGTTAATACAAATTTTTTTAATATCAAAATGACGAGTCTGACAGTCACAGTTATGGAGAGAAAAACAACAGTTTTAGAAAGTGAATTGGAGCCAGGGTCGATGGAGCGGAAGCCCATGCTCACTTCCTATTTGGAAAGGACGACTAGCAGGTTAGCTATGTCCATTTATATACACAGTCTATGCATCCCTACTCTAATTATGATCATTATGATAGTGAACGCTCGAGGGGAGAATTTGGAGCCAAGTTCCATATTTGGAATTCCGACCGCAAGTGTCATAGCAACCAAAGAGCCAATCTGGAGAGAGACTGTTGAAGGTAATGCCCCTTCTCACACGCACCTCTGGTTTAGCAGGGAGCAGGGGCATAGCAATGGTCAGTCAAACCTGTTGCTAATGCTAGCGGGAGTGACCTCAGGGAAAGAAGGCGCCTGATCTGTCTGTTATTAATGTTCATATCTTGATTTATTGACACAATGGCAAAACAAAAATACCTGGATCATGCAGAGCTGGTTAATACAAATTTTTTTAATATCAAAATGACGAGTCTGACAGTCACAGTTATGGAGAGAAAAACAACAGTTTTAGAAAGTGAATTGGAGCCAGGGTCGATGGAGCGGAAGCCCATGCTCACTTCCTATTTGGAAAGGACGACTAGCAGGTTAGCTATGTCCATTTATATACACAGTCTATGCATCCCTACTCTAATTATGATCATTATGATAGTGAACGCTCGTGTGGTGTCTAAGGGATTCTACAGCAGGTGGTTTTGAAAAGTCAGTGGGTCGACTCACACCAGAGTTCATAGTAGTAGGTACAGCAGCCTGTCTCTCCACAGCAGTGCCCTGTTTCGCACAGGTATCCCGGCTTGTTATTTAACCCCGGGCAATACGTGGAACTGACTGGGACCGGCAGGCTGTTTGAATCCTCACGCTGTGTCACCACCTGCATGTCCAAAACACAAACTATTACAAATCTCTTCAAACTGGCCTTATTATTAGGAACATAATTAGGAATGTCATCTCCCCCATTTCACACTTAAATCTACTGCCTAAGATGTCAGAATATCCCATCTAGTTAAGTAAAAACAATGCAGAAAACCTGCTCTCAAATGCATATGATTCTTGTATTTGTATAGCAGTTCATACTCCAGCCTTCTTTCAAATGTTAATTCTACAGAAAGATTTTTACTCTAAACATTGTGTAGTGCTGCTGCTCAAATCATGTAAGATGTATGGGTATGTAAGATGTCTATTAAATATTTCATGAAAAATACGTAGGCCTATCTGTGTCCCTAGATGTAAATGTTCAAGTCATGTATAGATTTTACTGACTGACCACTTGATTACACATGATTTATTCTTAATTACTATAGATGGTAAAATTGTTGAAGTTGCCCTTTTGTGTTTTAGGTTTTTAAGACAATTATCTAATAAGAAAGCAGAATGAGCTCCTTACTTTGTTGCCAGATCCTATGACTAAAATTTGGAAATAACCCTAAAAGGACTCTCTCTGATCTGAATCCTCACTACCTTAACCCCAGCACCTGCAGCCAATCCTTGATCAGGGATAGTGTGTCTTTCAGTTTTTAGAGCTCAGTGACTGTCAGAACTTTCAAATAAGGCTTGGTCTGTCCATATAAGATGGGAATACGTAAACCATTATGCTTCTCTAATCTGGCAACCCAGATTCAATTGTGATTGTTGGTCTTATTTTAAACCAGTGAGAGCTCGTCCTACTGCATTCCCTACCTTGAATGTACTTCCTATCAACAACTTTTGTTTTGCAGGATCAGATTCACGCACTTTAGCAGCAACACCAACCTAATCTAAGCCTCAACACACCACCATAGCAACAGAACCACCTCATCGCTTTACTGGTGTTATAAGAGATCTACATCTATAGACAATAGACCATTTTGAAGGTTTTGTGAAATTTTCACTGATGACAAATTGTTAAATAAATGCAACAGATCTTGAGATGAAGAAAACTCATACCTCAGTAACAAAACTGATACCAGGGTCTATCTGCGCAACCTGAAATAGGACAAAAAATGAATGCTGTGAATTCATCTGTTACTTCTCTGTTATTAGCAGGTCACAGCTAAAGCAGCAAGTGAATGTTTCAACAACACACATGATAGGATGATAGAAAACTGGCAACATTTCTGACACTGGGCCCAGTCACAGTGAAAAGGGCATCTTCCATTACACAGTGTAGCAAGTAGAGGTTGCCATATCTCTTTTAGTTTTAGTTACCACACATGAGAGGTGGAGGTGATAACAAATGTTGTATGTTGTCATGGTAACCACTCCAGCTTGGCTCCGAAGCCTATTTTAATTATGTGTCAGATCTTGTATTTAATATAATAGCAGAAAATGTGTAATGCGGTTCAAGGGGAGATCTCCCTACCGTCACACTCTCAACCAGCCCCTGCAGCGACATGGTCATCTGGAAAGAATCATAATGTTAATAAGCCCTCATAAAAATAACTACAAGCCAATACAATGAGAATATACAGGGATTCAGGGTTGTAATTATAAGTGAAGAAATACTGTGCACACTGAGCTATTTTGAAGTAAAGTCAGTGGACTGTTCATGGACAGGGGAAGGTCAATGGGTATTTAACGAGGCAGCAGACAAGCCACACAATTCACACGCGCACACACACTCTACATCGATTATCGAATCTGTTTCATCCCTTAATTATTTATTACTCTGGGTTTTTATGGGACAAAAACGACGGCAGTGGTTGTATTTGATTAAAATTAGAATCTCAACATTGCACTAGTTAATTCCTTCATTAAAAGTGGCACATCGGGGGTTAAGCGTGGGTTAGGTCATTTAGTTTGTTTCAGAATGTGCTATTGATCTGATTTATAGTTGACTTCCTAAAGTTCATGTGTCATATTAGATTTTAGATTTTTCAATTAAACATTATGAATATTAAAAGTATTCCACATTATTCAATATTTAAAGGTCCTATATTACACAAAATTGACTCTTGTGAGCTTTTAGCCGTGTTATAATCCTGTTTCCTCCTAAAAACATACCTGGAGTTGTGTTTTGTTTCATTCACACATGTTTGAGTAAACCTTTATTATTAGTCTGTCTACATCTCTAAAGCTCAAAATACTTTGTTCCACCTTGTGATGTCATGAAGTGGTAGTTTTCAAGTTAACAGCTACTTTTTACCTTTTATTTAGTAAAGATTGATTGATCGAAATTCTAGGGCTGAAATCATCCACACAATTCTAGTGAAGGTGTATGGAGTTTAAAAACACAGTGGAGCTCTTCCTGTATTACTACATGACATCACAAGGTGGAACAGAGTATTTTCTGTTTGAGAAAAGAACACAGCCTAAATATGCAGGATTTGTGTGTTAAACATGTGTGAATGAAACAAAACACAACTCCAGGGTATGTCTGTGATGAGGAAACTACTCTATAACATAGAATCGATATGGGCCCTTTAGTAGTGGTTGCGAAGGGTTGTCAAACAAGTCACTGATGCTAAAACTAGTGCTGCTAAAACTAGTCTTGAAACTTATTTGAGCAAGTACAAAATAAATAAACATGCATAAATAGATATGAGTTGGACCTTTACTCATTAGTTCTAGAATTGACCCTATCAGAACTAGAGTAAGACTATGTTATAAAGATTACATTCTATAAGGTCAAAGGTCATAATGCTATTTTATTATCAGATCTAATACAATTTCGAAGACTATACATAGGTTGTCCTGAGTAGAGAAAAATTCCCATTACCTTTAAGCAGTCCCTTTTAGATAAGTTCAGAGCAGTAGGCCTCACTCACACACACACACACACACGCACATATATAAAAGTTGTGTGGGCCCACTAAAATATGTGGGGACCTCTGCCTTGTTGAAATGAACCTCCAGCCACATGAAAGACCATGCTTTTGTTACAAACAGTAGTCAGCATTGAGCACAATGAAGGTCCTATAGGCACAGGGTGTGTGTACTTTGTGTGTACTTGAACGCATTCCAGCAGACTATAAACAGAATCACTTTCGCGCCTACTATGTAACAATACACTATGCAGCAAACACCAACACAATAGCAGCTGTCAGTGCAATCTGCTCTTTCTGGCATTCCACCAGATACTCCTACTTTTTCACGCTTAGTTATTTTCAAACTACAATTGGACAACTTTTATTTGATCCCAATGTTTTATTTTGTTTACACACGGATTTTGTATATCCTACTGACTTGCCATAGCATTATCTCTATCTGTATCCGTGTATTTTGAACATTAAACATGGTCCTCTTTACTCAAACATATTATTGTATTATATTTCAACATTCTAAAATCTTCCCATATTTTCCAGTAGTTGTCCTGCCTGTTATTTAGTTTCCTTAACTGGGAAAGTCCAGATCACCTCAGCCTTAAGCCTCTAACATGTGCTCCTTGATGTAGTCACTCAAAAATCATATACTAATCATTACTGAAACTTGCAGCGGAACTAGATAGTCATTTGAGTATACTAAAAACATTAAAGACCTTTCCTGAACAGTCTGAACAGAACTAGCCTATAAAACCACATTTTGTGTTGAAGGTTACAGTCTATTGTTTTTATTACAGTTTTATTCAAATTGGTCCTGAGTATCTAGTCTGTTCCTTAGTCAATTTTAGTATTGTGACAACACTACATCCTTGTGACTTCAAAGAATCTCAACATCGTCAGCTCTAGTCCCTCCAGCTTTGCCTCACCAATCCAAGATAATTAATTACACACTAACCATTACTTTATAATCTAAAAAGGTAAAAGAACAAAATGCATTGTAAACAAAACAAAAGACCCCAAACCAAAATGACTTCTTTAATTTGTTTCATAGTGAATCCACAACTCGCAGGTGATTTATTACTGTAGTGATGGAGGGAAAGTGTCTGGTTCCTGTGGTAAGCCCCACCATTGAACACAGTATATGTAAAGGCATTCTGGTCTTCTGCGGAAAACCACACGGGGACCACAAATAATTCCCACTTAAGTCCCTGAGGTGTCAATCCTCCACTGAACTGTAGCAATGAAAAAGACACTTTTAAGGATTTAACAGAATCATGATGCTGCCAGACAGTCCTGCATACATTACGGACAACAACATTATAACTTGATGTCGTATAGTTCCCCTTGTATCACTATAGGTTATGTTTCTGAAGCTGTAAGTTAGAAGACCTTCCCCAAATAGTACAGTGTTCAGCCATGCTTAACAGTAAATGTGATATTGCAATCTTGTTGACATAGTTTCATGTTCTAGAGGTTAAACTCATGTTGGTGATTTGACCTAACACACATAGCCTACATATTACTAAGCCGTTCATTGTCCAGTAAAGTACTCTCGTTCATGTGGTCTGAGTTTTATCAACACTAGCCTCTTCAAAACATTCTCCTCATTTCAAATTTAAGACAATCTCCAGACTTTGTTTTTACGCGTGGGCAATAACAATGAGATACACATTTATATCTATGCTCCAATCCTGCATGTGAATCCAGTGCATAGAGCCGCTGTGCATGCCTCCATCCAGGCCAGTGTTTACCAACAAGAGCGCGCAGGCCGTCAGAAGCATGTTGCAGATGAGCAGGAGCCCAGCTGTTGACAGCAGCAGCGTGTGAGATAGAGTAACGGGAAAGCAGTACCTCTTCAGCCCTGAGCCCGTGGCAGAATGTCAGCGTCTTCTCTGGGTCCATGGCGAAAGATGGAAATCACACTGAACCGAGGTGACACCGGTAGGCGCAATATGATGTTAGTGTGCTACACCGCCGCTGTCCCACTCCATAGAAGCGGCTGTCTCCCCATCCGCCATTCCCCCGGACGGACAGACGCGAGGACAGACAGAGAGACGCACGCCCCTCCCAGACTACGCTACACACGGAGGCTGAGTCTGTGCGCGAGGGCTGCGCTGTTGGACCGTACTGCCCACGGCGCAGTAGTAGGCAAGGCAGCAGCCCTATGTAGTAAATACATCTGTTACATGGAGTGTTTTCGTGCAGGGGGTGATGTCATACCTCTCAGCCCACACGGCACTTGAACACCAAGCCGCGCTGGTGATTGGCCAGGGCTCCCAGCAACAGCCGCACGCGGGCTGCACCAAGCGGCTACACACACCATACTACAGGCATTTACTACACCGCTATCAGTGTCCACCGCCCCATGCACGCGGCTGTTGTGTTACATTTTTGTAAAGAAAAATCCCAGTTAACAAAACGAGCCTAAACAAGTTTTTAACCCTACAAATGACCACGATTTATTTTTTCTTGAACCATTGGAGCAGAGCGATAGGCCTATAGGTCATGTTGCAGTGTGTTGCTTTAAAGTTGTGTGACCATGACATTTGGAAACAGCTCAAGCTCATAACCTTTTCCAGACGATCCACTGATCCACTGCCTCTATACCTGCAACTACAATGTCCCCTTAGAGTGTAGTCTATCTATCTGTGTTGCCCTCAGCCGCATGCACGAGGTCCAACGTTTACCTTGAACTACCTACACCACAAAAGAAACCATCAAAGTGGGTCTATAGTAGTGGGCACGTAGGAGTGTTGCATAGTCCCATAAGGCACGCTAAGGATGTTGTGAAAGACGTGTCTCTAAGCAACCAAGAAAGCTCAGTCCCGCCTGGTATAGCCTTCGTGCGCATGTAAAACGATATAAGCAGCGATGAATGTGTGAATATTCTAACAGTCTGACCATAGCTGACCTCACAGGGCCGTGCTGGAGTTTTGAGGGGATTCTGCTTAATACTTTCCAGTGACCATGAGCAGGAGAACTACTCATAGCGTTCTCCACAAGGGGGCAGCACAATACAGTATTTTTCGACTGTCCACATTAGGGCCCGTTGGAAAACAGCTTTAGTCAGACTCATGTGTAACATTTAACCTTTGTGCATTGAAAAATTTCACCTCATAACATCGGCCTATCCAAAGGAGGCATATTGAGTTGCATGTACACTGCCTATTAAAAGTTTGGACATACTTATTTTTCAATGTTTTTTTCTTTATATTTAGGCCTACTACTTTCTACATTTTATACACATGCGAAAGACATCAAGTATATGATGTATGGAATTATGTAGCAA
>KN470017.1:0-10805 GCA_000787095.1 Periophthalmodon schlosseri
TTCACCCGAGTGTCCAAGACACGCGACTGGAGGTGAGATGGCACGACAACAAAGATCATCGACCTCCGACCTAGCTAGGCTGTCCTGGTGCCACGTGCATTGATGGATACCCTTGTGCTCAAACATGGTGTTTGTTTTGGACAAACTGTGACTAGCACAGAAGTCCAATAACAAAACACCACTCGGGTTCAGATCAGGGAGGTCGTTCTTCCGGATCACGCCCCTCACTGTCGTTACCCACATGGGCGTTGAAGTCCCCCAGGAGAACAACGGAGTGCCCGGTTGGTGCACTGTCTAGTACCCCTCCCAGGGACTCCAAGAAGGCCAGGTACTCTGTGCTGCTGTTTGGCCCGTAGGCCCAGTGAGAGACCTGTCCCCGACCCAAAGGCGCAGGGATGCGACCCTCTCGTTCACCGGGGTGAACTCCAACACATGGCGGCTGAGCTCTGGGGCAATAAGCAATCCCACACCAGCTCGCTGCCACTGCCCGCGGGCAACGCCAGAGAAACGGCAGCTCGCTGCCACTCCCCGCGGGCAACGCCAGAGAAACGGAGAGTGCAGCCCCTCTCAAGGAGTTTGGTTCCAGAGCCCATGCTGTGCGTGGAGGTGAGGCCGACTATATCTAGTCGGTAATGCTCAACCGACTAGATATAGTGGCAATGGCAATTTATGGGAAAAATATTTTCACAAGCTTACCTTAGGCTTTTTTTTTTTTTTAATGCAAATGTATTCATATAAATAGAGTTTTTAAACGTTTTTTTGTTTTGTTTTTTTTTTGTTTGTTTGTTTTTGGCAGAGGACACAAAAAATGACACAAAAAAATTTCATTTACATTCAAGGCAAAATTGTTTGTTTTTTTTCCAAAATGAATAGCTCCAGTATACAGATCTCCCTTAGATTTAACTTTATAAGCATGCCAATTATGATATTTTGAAAATATTTTTCAACAAATTGCTGTTTTAGAGAGGACTTGTTTTGTCCCGACTCTCGAGAATCACCGACAGACATACATCTTCTGCTGCCCTCTAATGGTCTAATTTAAGGTAGATCTACTGTGCCTTTAACTCGTTTTTTCTTTTATGTCTGATTTTCATCAGCTAAAATAGTAACATTATATCAATAACTATAGCCTTTCTCTTTTGGATTATTTTTGTATTTATATTTAGACTATATGATTAGGTTTGAATGTTTTGCTAGTACGTTTTGTTTGAACTGAAGCATATATGATCCCTGAATGCCTCGTGCTAGGGGCGGGCCTTTAAAGTTTTCAGGAAGTGTTTGGTGGTAATCTGACGGAACTTTGATAGAAAAGTTGTTTTTACTTTCTTTTTAATTAACTAGCTAGTGCCTTCACTTACACCTCACAAAATGCAAAACACTGCATATGGTGCCTCCTTTGCTGGTGGAGCATTTGACTTGGCGAGTTTCTTTAAACAGCCGCAAACTATTTTGCGCATCTTAAGTTGGGTGAGTGACTGTAGAGAAATGTTAGCATTGGGTGCGTTTGTGTAACAGATGGAAGGCGGTACTGTAGATGTAATTGGTTTAACCAAGTCGTTATTTGTCTCTACGAGATTTTTGCACTTGAGATATCTAAATTATTTGATTTTCTAATCATTATATTTCATTTCAATTACATAAACTTCATCTGTTGTAGGCTAACCCATCTGTCAATAATGTATGGTTCAAAACACGTTTGGTGCTGGCTTGATTTTTTTTTTTATTTTTATTTTTTTTTTTTTTTTTTATTAACTAAAGGAAGTTTAATAGTCATTGTTTGACTGGAAACAGATTTTTTACCAAATGCTCTTCTCTGGTGCAGATATTTTCCATCGTGGTTTTTGCAACGATCACAGCAGAGGGCTATATCAACTTTAAAACTGACGATGACAACAAATGCATGTACAACAATAATGACGCTGCCTGCAGCTACGGAGTGGGAATTGGGGTCCTGGCCTTCGTGGCTTGTGTCATTTTCTTCCTGCTGGACGTTTACTTCCCACAAATCAGCAATGCCAAGGACAGACGATACATTGTCATGGGGGATTTGGTGTTTTCAGGTAAGGTAGCCTTTAAATCTGTAATCCAAACGTGTGCTCTGTATTTATCTGCTATCTGTTGTCGTTGTTGTCCACAAGCTGTTTGGACATTCCTATGGTTCGTCTGCTTCTGTCTACTGACCAATCAATGGCAACAAACAGTAATCGATCCTGCACAAGTTCTGGTCGCTAATGATGCTGCACGGGCTGTCATTGCCTTCTCATTCTTCTCAATCATTTCATGGGTAAGATCCACTACTAACAGCGAGAGCTTTTCTTAATGACGTAGTGTAATAATCCACTGTCCAAATGTCTTCACAGGGGCTCTTGTCTTATTTTGCATTTGGGAGGTATAAACAAGGCCTAACTGACCTGAACCAGGACTACACAGATCCTGCCAATGATCACACCTCTCCTTATCCCCCGGGGTATCCCAGCAGCGGCGTACCAGCAGGATACCAGCAGTCCCCTTTCTCCAGTCAAGGGCCAGGAGCAGGAGAGTACCAACCTCCCACTTACTAGACTCAAATATGCCAATACAACTGTTTGGGACTGTTTACACTCGCTTTGCCTCTTGTTTTTCAGTTTAGGGGATGTCTGAGGTTCATGTTGAGAGTGTGATTTGGCTAGTTGTGCCATATTTACTCAGACTTGTACCAGAACAGGTATTCCCACTTAACTTTAGCAGCGCATTGTCTTCAAGGAAGTAACCAACAGGGTTTGGTTTATTGTTTTAATAGTGCTATCATTGATCATTGAGTATGAAGCTTTCATTATCAACAAGCACAGTGTGTAATGTGTCGGCAGTACCAAATGTTTTGCATTGAGTGACTGGTTTAAAAGTTACTGTTTGTTTTTGTTTTTCGAACCACTGAACATTGGCTTTTGTGCACTGAAGACATTCAGCCTTACAGGGCTGTGATTATTGCATTATATATGATTAGAACTATAATTTAAAATTTTGTATACTTTTAAGGTGATTGTATTTTATATCTGACTCTTGGGCTAACAGCCCAATTTATTGCTAAGTTACATGTAATTTAAATAGTATTTCTTGCTGTATATTAACTTTTGGTCATGGGGCATAACAATCACATTTTCAGTTCATGCTATCTTTTCTGAAATCATAAATGCTTTATTACTGTCACATGCTTCACAACTCAATTCAAATGTTCTTACCCTTTACAGTGCTGTGTGTAACATGCCGTGCCAAATAAACTATATCTAAATACGGATACAGTTGTTAAGAACAAAACTTGGGTAAATATTTATTTAGGCTAGGAGGAACTAGGGGGACACTTCCTACCAACGGTAGTTGCGTTGTATTAGAATTGCCACTAAAATTGTGCACTTTCTATTTTATAACTGCTAAAATGTAGTGAACGTGTATCACTTTAGAATTATTTGATTAATATTGCCTTAAAGGTAGGATTTGTCAAGAAAATCGTCATTGACGCTGCTATTACGTTGAAGGTACTTTCCTTCGGCCTTGTAAAGTCACCTGACTAGTGTTGGCTCTCAATGTAGAATGTTCACATTTCCGAGGGACACTGAAAGCAGCGCTTTGCAGTGCGCGTAAACCGGCCACGTCATGTCGTCACCTACACATACAGGAAGTAATGACCGTCAGTGGAACGGTGGGGCAACTAAGCGAGCATGCAGAAGAATGTCAAGATGGTATTTAAACTGTACCTAAGTCTGAACTGAGAGCGGGACATCGAGCATATATGGTGAGTGACATGTAAAGCGAAACATGGCTACGTGGGGAATGTTTCGGGGGGCTGTGAAGTGACCGTGGACTCTGATGGCATTCCTCTTATTGCCTCTGGAGGTGTAGCAGGACAGGGACAATTCTGAGGGACATAAATCGCACTCAGTAGATTATAGTTTCATACATCCTTGCTTTAGTCATAAATAATATCGTCAAATGTGTGCAGGACACTAAGTATGGGTTTACATGGGAATATCCGTATCCTCCCTGCATTTCTCTGGGTAAAAACGGTCAAATGTATCAGTGGCATATGCTCGAGTGTTTACTTGAGTGGAATAATTCATTAAAGCGCTATTAAAACTATTCATGATACTTCATTAGGGCAACATCCCCGAAATGCCGCTTTTTCTTGCGGTCTGGTTTGTAGCCTACACTAAGCATAATGGCTGGCAATGTCCAAGATTTGACACAACTCACTGTTTTGAAGTGTTTCATTTAAATATTACTGTGCTGCCGCTCAGAAAGCTATTTCGCTATAGGTTACATCATCCTTATTCATTAGACTCACATTTAGAACATACACGCCCATTAACCTTTATGCTAGTAAAAGTGTTTCCTTAAACACGGTAAAGATTAGTGTTCTTTGATTGGACTGATACTTGACTAATGAATAAACCACACTGTTTCACCTTTTGGACTTTCCTATCATCTTTACTCCAGCTAAAGTTCACAACTACTGTGCCTCTGGTCCTAGTCGCCTGGTAAATATTCAGGAGTTCAGACAAAAAAAGTTTAGATATTTTCTGTGAAGTTGTTGTGAAAGACAGTTGAGATTAATGACACAGACGTCAAGGTCGGGAAGGAGACGAAGGGGTAAGGGCATCACAGTATGTTTTTCCATACATGTATTTAAGTAGTAAGCGTGGTTGTAGGGTAATCTGTGAGTGTCTTCAGAGCACAGTTTTGCAAGGCCCTGGTTAAATGGTCTTCTGTTTGGCTCAGGGCCTTTTTATGAAAGAGCCGTTCAGCTTCTCCTCCCCTTTACCTGAATCTCCTGTCACGACCGAGAGCTTTAAGGAATCGACTAACTAGAAAAAGAACCCATACTGAAGTGTATGGATTTCTGTTCTTCCTAGATGTTTTAGCTGTAATCTTTTACAACTATGTAACTTTCAGTCTCCAGTCTCTCTCTCTAGTGAGTAAGGTCAATCTCCTAATGTGTCATAAGCCATAAATTCAAGTCTTAAAAATAAGAATTTCCTGATATACTTGTCTGGAGTTTGTCCTCTTATCACACCTGAATGGGCCCCTTCCATTCTCTACGTACACAAAAGGGAGGGAGCTGTGACTTCGACTAAGCCAACCTCCTTTTGTTAGTCCAGTTTCATTCAAACAAGATGCGTGCTTTCTCTCATTGTATTATTTCTGTTTCACTTATGTGAGTAAAATGTCAGGATAACCAAAGAGGATTGGGTTGAAGAGACCTACTACTAATGGAGAGTATGTGAGTAATTTAATTTGTGTGGCTGATCAGTAATGTCAAGCCCGTGCATTCTAGGGTTTTTAAGAGTTCTATAGGAAGACTGAAAATTCTTCATTTTTGAGCAATGGCACAGATTTCTTTAGTGTCCTTATGGTTAATAACGGTAACTATTGTACTCACCTAAAAAAGATATATAGAGATTTACAGATTTACAGTAGTTGACTTTATGAAGAACAGTTTGTGTTCACAGATAGGTGTTTTGTTTGAACTGAATGGATAAATTGTGACTAATGACTATCCACATTTTAAAAATGTATTTATTTTGCACTTATATAACATATACAAATAAAAAGGACACAGTATATAAAAAACAGGTGCAGGAAGAGGCAAAAAACCCAAAAGGGCTTATATTGAAGCCTCCACCTTATGAATACATTATAGCCCTGCATTACTTACATTGATGTATCTTAAAAAAAGTCATTAAATTCAAACATGGATTAAAATTCAATGAAGCATCCAACAATTGAATGTTTATCAAACGTGCTGATGATAAGCTGATGTGAAAATTGGGTCCACATTTTACATCTTTTCATTCAGTTATTACTAAGTATGTAACTAATATTGACTTATCATTTAATAAATTATTGATCATAGAAGAATATTTTTAGGGGCTTAATAGTGTATCATGTGTACTTTTTCTTTGCACTTCTGAGAACTATTTTGTCATATTTTAGTAGTAAGATGAGATTTGAGTAGTAGATGGTCAAATTAGTCACTTCCATGACTTATTATAGTTACTAATTGTCTGCTATTTATTTATTGCAACTCGTGTCTTAAAAATATGGTACATTTAGAAAAGGATATAATGGGGTTATCATGCTTTATGGTTAGTGTGTAGTAGTAACCATAAAGTGAGTTATTGTTTTAATATTGTTGTATATTGTTTATATTTTATTCAGCCATATGTAACAAATGTGACCAGCCTAATATTGACTCATCTGTAATAAAGTGTATTTTTCTTGTAGGTCAGCGTAGACCCTCCTCTTCCATGCCTGTTGTCCCAGGCAACACACAACTGGAGCAAAATGATCCCATGAACCCACTGCGCATCTCTGTAGGAGGCCTCCCTATGTTGGCTTCCATGGCCAAAACCACAGACTCTCGGTTCCGCCTAAAGTGGAGGCCCATAGTTGCTGTGCTGTTCTCACTTGCTCTGGTTCTGCTGCTTTTCATGCATCTGAACTCAGGCTTTCACTCCAGAACCTCCACCAGTTGGAAGTCCAGTCCTAGGCGGTCCAATCAGGAGGCCCTTTACAATGACACCTATCCTCTCACTCCACCGGAGCGCACATCCAAGGGCACCCGCTACCGTATTGGGGTCATTGCTGACTTGGACACAAGCTCACTGAGTGACAAGAAGTTGACATGGTTCAGTTACATGCGGCGAGGACACCTGTTGGTCTCTGAGAGCGGAGACAAAGTGAGCGTGGAGTGGGATGCAGAGCGCGTCGTGCTGGAAAGCCACCTCTCAGAGAAAGGACGAGGAATGGAGCTGTCAGAGCTAGTAGCATTCAATGGAAAATTGTACACTGTGGATGACCGCACAGGAGTAGTGTATCAAATAGAAGGAGACAAGGCTGTGCCCTGGGTCATTCTACCTGATGGGGATGGCAGTGTCGCCAAAGGTTTGTTGTATAATGCAATTACTATAGCATGATATACATTTTAAATATACTAGGTGTACTCTAAACATTTGGGACAATAACCCATCAATCATGTGTTGATAGGGTTTAAAGCTGAGTGGCTTGCAGTGAAAGATGAGCATCTCTATGTTGGTGGTTTGGGGAAGGAGTGGACAACTACAGAAGGTGAATTTGTCAACAATAACCCTGAGTGGGTCAAAGTGGTGGGCTTCAGGGGAGATATCCAACACGAGAACTGGGTGCCTCAGTACAAGGCTCTCAAGGTGGCTGCAGGAATAGAACCTCCAGGTAAGATGAACATGATCTGAGATTAACAATGTGCACAAACCTGTTCTGCCAATCCACACCCTTTTTAGTACTGAAATAACTCAACTTTAGAAAGGCCTTGTAAACTGAGGTTGGCTAGATGTGTAAAACATGTAGATAAATGAGACTATACACAGTTTAGACTGTATGCTGTGTGTATTACAGTTTCCATTTCCCACAGGTTATTTTATACATGAATCAGCGGCCTGGAGTGACACCCTGCAGCGCTGGTTCTTCCTTCCGCGTCGTGCCAGTAAACAGCGCTACGAGGAAACTGCAGATGAGCAGCGCGGCACTAACATGGTGCTCAGCTGTTCAGCAGACTTTAAAGACATCCGTGTGAGCCACGTGGGGGAGCTCAACCCCACTCATGGCTTTTCCTCCTTCAAGTTTGTTCCCAACACAGACGACCAGATCATCCTGGCTCTGAAATCTGAGGAAGACGCTGGTAAAATAGCGACATACATTATGGCCTTTACTCTTGATGGACGCATCCTTCTGCCAGAGACCAAGATTGGGGATGTGAAATATGAAGGTGTGGAGTTTATTTAGCGCACTGACTCACTATTAGGGCCACTGCTCTGTGGTTCCGTCCTGTTTACATTGCAGTCACTGTTGGGAGTACAAAAAGGGGCAAAGATCGAGTTTGTTCAAATTTCTTCGAATAAAAGCCTCTACAGTACTGTACAGCTTTTCAAATGATGAATGTAAACCAAATAATACATTAGACTGTGATTTTATCTGTAAACTTTCATTTTATACATACAACACATGCCCGATATTGCACAATATTCCACAACCAGACCTGCTCTTTTATTTGAACTTTGAAGGAGATATTTTGTTGTAAATTAGGTGTTGCTGTATGTAACCTTTTGGGGCTAAGTAAAAAACAAAAAACAAACAAAAAAACGTTGAATACGTATTTTTATTACTATTTGTTCTTGTTATTACCACTACCTTAACAAAATCTTATGCAAGTCATGTCATGAGGTCTATTGCGCAACACATTCAGGTTCGGTTAGAAGTAAAACGAAACTTAAACCAGTGGGTAAGACTTGCTGTGTGTTCTTTTTAGTTTTGATACAGTGAGGAGAACGTCTTTGGGTCCAAGCTTGAGAAGGTAGGTTTTTGACACAAAAGTTATTATTGAAATGTTGTATAGTTGCACACAGGCCAGTTTTGCATAGAGTTTTAGTCTTGATGAACTTACTTTGTATTATCAGCTTACATTTATTGACATTAAATTGCTTAGTTAGTTTTATTTGTCCTTTAATTTTAGACAGTACCCCACTGTCCTCCAAAATGTTCAAATATCAGACTTTTTGCGTCTTGTGGTTGTGGTTATCTGCCCTGGTCTGCAACGCATCAGTCCAGTTCAGCAACTTCAGTGAGTTGATTTAATGATTTGTGTATTATGACAAAATAATTTTATACTGATGTTTTTGATACAATAGTTATTAGACACTTGTATTTCTGTGTAGAGCGGAGTTCTGTAGTGCAGGAGGGGGACGTAAGACTTACTGGCTCTAAACTCCCCTTTGGGGGCCGAGTGGAGATCTACCATGCAGGACAGTGGGGGACGGTATGCGACGATGGATGGGATCTCAACGAAGCCCACGTTGTGTGTCGCCAGCTGAAATTCCCTCGTGCAAAATCTGTCCTGACTGGAGAAAACTACGACAGAGAAGGTTTATTTTCTCCAATTCTACCAGAAGAGGGCGGTGTTCACAATCGAGTAATAACTACGCTGCTATTGTCTTTTGTTTATCATAGCATCTGGGCCAATATGGATGGATGACATGGAATGCAAAGGTACAGAGAAGTACCTACGTGCCTGTACTTTCAAGGGATGGGGGATTACTGATTGCACCCACAAAGAGGACATTGGAGTACAATGTGATCCAGGAGGTAATAGTTCTACGAGTGTGTGCGGGCTTCACTATGGGTTAGGTCTACCTCTCTAGCGCCAAGCCAGCCTGAGAAACATCAAAGCCGCGCCAATCCAGCTGGGCCTGAAGGTAGGTCATTCTCCGCGGACCCCGACCAGGCACTGCCGCGGAGCGGGGAGAGGGGACCCATAAATGCGGCGCGGCATCCGACTCCTCCCTGGGGAATGCGAGACACGCCGAGCAAAAAGAGCGCTGAGCCTGATGGAGACATCTCGAACAGACGAAGCAGCGGTCATGCTCATCTTCGTGGTGGAGTGAGGTTCTACGAGGCATCCGAAGTGCCTGACACCAGCAGGTGACGAATCTTGGGCAACAGAATCCATCTTTAGTCTTCTCTTCTCTTTGTGACGAACAAAGACAGGTTAGGTGGCAGTTGGTCCAGGGGTGACTGCTTTGATCTTTCTCAGAGGTTGGCTTGGCGCAAGACAGAGGTAACCAATAGCGAAGCCCGTAGGTGGGCGGGGCACACACGGAATAGAACCATGAACTATTTTGATACATACTTTAATAATCACTTTTTTTTTTTTTTTTTAACAGTTGTGTCAAATTTACTACTCTCATCCTACACCCTTGATGACAGTATCGCGTTGTCTGATGATCTGGGTGAATTATTCAACAATGAGAGGTTCTGCGACCTTACAATCACCGCTCAAAATTCAGCTGCACAAGATAAAGAGGCCGAGACACTGCAAACAACTGATTCAACAACATTATGTGCACACAAAGTGATGCTCGCATATGTGCACGCTTTCAATATCACGAAAGACACACAAAACCTCACAGTTCAAGTTGTCCCAAACTGCATACCACATTTTCCCTCTTTTATAAGGTAATTACCAAAAATATCAAATTAAAGTATTGATAGTATTATAATAGGGGAGTAGTGTATGTGGGTTGCCCCCTAACCAGAGGGTTGGAATTTTAACTGCTCTGACTAAAAGATAACGAATAACCAACGCAATAAGCAATGAGTGATGTTAAAGAATTCCATATTTGAACTAAAATTATACATGTGTTAAAGTAGTAGTTTTTCTCAGAAAAGTACAAAATCATACTGATATAATTGCATTTATGTTGCATATAATGGCTTGATTGGTATAACTGAAGAGTATACACAAATCTAGGCCTTTATTTGCAATAGCCTAAACATCCAACTTTAAAATGCAGAATATCTCTTTTTTCTTTAGGTATCTGTACACTCGTAAGATTGAAGTCACCTTCTCTTCGGTGCAGTGCCTTCACTGGTTGGCCTCTCAGTTCGGGGTGGAACAACTAATGAGGGACACAAGTCTTCTCTTCAGCCAAGTAATTCCTGATGACAGCTCCTTTGAAACACCAGTGTCTCTTCATGAATATGCTTTAGAGACCAACGACTTTGTACTGCAAGAGAACTGTGTCCAGTATTTGGTCTGGAACTTCCAGAACTTCACCAAGAGTCCAGTTTGGACCCAGATCTCTGAGGGTCTCCTCAGTGGCCTTTTGCTTCGCTCAGATTTAATTGTGCCTGATGAGTTATTTGTACTTGAAGCTGTGGAAAACTGGATCTTAAACAATGTTCATACCAGTTTGGACACCCAGGTCAAACTGCTATCTCTAGTGCGATTTCCCATGATT
>KN470017.1:14116-31298 GCA_000787095.1 Periophthalmodon schlosseri
AAGTCAACATACATTGCCTGGATTGGTATCACCGGGGCCCCACCCAGGAGCCAGGTCTGCGGTGGGTGCTCATCAGCTCGTCTGGTGGCTGGGCCTTTCCCCATGGAGCCCAGCCAGGCACACCCCGAAGGAGCGTTATCGGACCCTCCTCCCATGGACCCCTCCTCCCGTGTACTACTCCTCCCGTGGACCCATCACTTGCAGGAGGACTCGTAAGGGGCCAGTGGAGAGAGCTCTGGGCAGCAGTTGAAGGTGGGGGCGTCGATGTCCGGATCTCCGGACATGGAAACTGGCTGTGGGAACATGGAACATCACCTCGCTGAGGGGGAAGGAGCTTGAGCTTGTGCGGGAGGTTGAGCATTACTGACTATATATAGTCGGCCTCACCTCCACACACAGCTTGTGCTCTGGATCCCAACTCCTTGAGAGGGGTTGGACTCTCCACTTTTCTGGCGTTGCCCGTGGGGAGAGACTGCGAGTTGGTGTGGGCTTGTTTATTGCCCCACAGCTCAGCTGCTGTGTGTTGAAGTTCACCCCTGTGATTGAGAGGGTCTTGTCCCTGCACCTTTTGGTCAGGGACAGGTCTCTCACTGTTGTGGCCTATGGGCAGACCAGCAGTGCAGAGTACCCAGCCTTCTTGGAGTCCCTGGGAGGGGTATTAGACAGTGCACCGATCGGGGACTCCACGTGTCTTTGACACTCAGGTGAAGAGAGGGCCAGAGCTGTCATCCGATTACCACCTGGTGGTGAGTTGGATCCACTGGTGGGGGAGGAAGCCAGACAGACCTGACAGACCCAAGCGTACCATAAGGGTCTGTTGGGAACATCTGGCAGAGCCCTCTGTCAGCAGGGTCTTCAACTCAGTAGTGGGCCATGTTCTCCTCCTCTATTGTTGATGCAGTTGTAAGGTCTGTGCTGCTTGTCATGGCAGCAACCCCCGAACCCAGTGGTGAACACCTGAAGTAAGGGATGCCGTCAGGCTGAAGAAGGAGTCCTATCAAACCTTGTTTGCTTGTGGGACCCCTTAGCCATTTGATGGGTAATAGCGGGCCTTCGGGGAGGCCATGGAGGACTATCGGTCAGCCTCAAAGAAATTCTGGCAAACCATCCGACGCCTCAGAAGGGGGAAGCAGTGCTTCACTAACACTGATTATAGTGCGGGTGGAGAGCTGCTGACCTCAACTAGGGATATTGTTGGAGGTTGGAAGGAATAATTTGAGGCTCTGCTTAATCTCACTGTCATGTCTTCCAAGGAGAAAGCAGAGATTTAGGACTT
The DNA here is from genome assembly GCA_000787095.1 of Periophthalmodon schlosseri. Lineage (NCBI taxonomy): Eukaryota > Metazoa > Chordata > Actinopteri > Gobiiformes > Gobiidae > Periophthalmodon > Periophthalmodon schlosseri. Next base: position 15,393 of record KN470017.1, read on the forward strand.
GGAGGCGGACTCATCCATCACCTGGCTGAAGTCAGTGAGGTGGTTGGCAACCTCCTATCTTAAAGCCTCATTTCCACTGGCACAGTTCACTTGGGGCCGTCTTGGTGCGGCCCCAGCAGTTGGAACAGCTGTTTCCTGTTATCGATACATGCCACTTCTGTCAAGATAAAAAAAAAAATTACATTTGCAGTGTATAATGCAACTGGCACTAGCAAATCCCAATGCATTAGAGAAGGCATTCAACTATGTCCCTCGTGGTATCCTTTAAGGTGTGCTCCGGAAGTATGGGGTCCGGGGCCCTTTGCTAAGGCCTGTCCGATCTGTATGACCAGAGCAGGAGCTGTGTGTGCATTGCTGGTAGTAAGTCAGACCTGTTCACAGTGCATATTGTACTCCGCCAGGGCTGCCCTTTGTCACCGGTCCTGTTCATTGTTTTTATGGACAGAATTTCTAGGCGCAGTCAGGGGCCGGACCTCCAAGTAGACGTGACGTCACAAGGAGCCAGCTGAGATGCATTCCTGGGGAGGTCTGACGGGCATGTCCCACCAGGACGAGTATTTAGTTGTGATATTTTGTTCTAAGCTGCCATGTCTTTGTGAACAAATTAGTGTGTCCTAACGGAAATAGAAGAGCATGTTTACAAAATCTGCAGCCGATTGTGAAGCGGCTAGGATGAGAATCAGCTCCTCCAAATCTGAGGCCATGGTCCTTGGAAAAAGGTGGCTTGCCCTCTCCGGGTAGGTGGAGAGTCCTTGCCTCAAGTGGAGGAGTGTCTTGGGGTCTTATTGTCTTTTCTTTTACCACTTTTAGATCCTGAAGCACAGTGGAAAGGAGACATACAGGGTGTCCATAAAGTCTCTTTACAATTAAAAAAAAATATTACAAAGGCAATTGGTAAGATATCTTAATCAGATGTGTTCTATTGTACTCAATGGTTTCCAAAGTTTTTGACCTCATTTAATACATCTCTATATTGGCACCATTAGTCGCACGAAGCACATCAAGACTGCACTCGATTACTTGCCATGTTCGCTGTAGCATAGCCTTATCAATGGTTGCAGTCCCATCTGTTATCTTTTGCTCTAGTTCAGTAATGTCCCATATCTTTGTTCGATACACAATATCTTTAACATATCCCCATAGAAAGAAATCCCACACAATCATGCAGACCCCAGTATGGTGGCTGGAAAATGATGGTTGGTTGAAGGTCCTGCAGTTGTGGTGTCACATATTCAGTCAAAAGGTCAAGGTAGACATTTGCATTATTTGAGCTCTCGTGGAAAAAAAATGGACCAATAATTTAACTACATGTGATTAAAAACTTTTATAACCACTGGGTAAAATAGAACAAATCTAATATATCTAATCAATTGCCTTTGTAATTAAATTTTTAAATTTTAAAGATACTTTATGGACACCCTGTATAATTAATCGACCAGTTACTATAAACTGAGTTTGTGCAATATATATGGTGCAATATCTTTTGAGTATATTTTTAAGTTTTGATGTGTGCTTTAGTGTATTTTATAGTGTTTTAATGAATGGTGTTTTTGCATGTTACTTACCTCCTGTTCTTGTGTCCAGGTGCTTAAAAAGTCCCCCCCAGAAACACATTCCCTTTTAAGGTTTCAGGCTGGAGCAAGACAAGAAAATGTATAGGGGAGACAGAATGGGTGTTTTATTGGTTAATAGGTTTTAAAGTTTACTTGGTGCATGGTTTTAGGGCTATGTATATAGTTTGGGTTTGGGTTTTTGGGGTTTGCTTTATGGAGAGTTTAGGTTAATATTTTAAAGCTAATATTAATTTGCTGTTTTAGCTTACACACTTTTATGCAATTAGCAAGACCAGATAAAAGGCGCCTCATCCCATCACTCTCGGGTCTGCTGCTGGAGAAAAAACTGCTGCCTGACCTCCATATTACATGTTGCACTTTGTAAACTACTGATCTGAAAAAAGTTAAAAAAAAAAAAAAAGTGTCTACCTGCCTCTGTGTTTTTACCTGTCTAACCTACATCACAAACCCATAATTATCTTTTACAAAAGTGAGAATTTGATTTGTGAACTTAACTTGGTATAACCTTGATATATTTTAAATTGTTGATATGTATTGGAAAATACAATAGCCCCCTATGATGAAAGTACATTTTGTCTCTGCATGCCTTCAAGTTTACCTGTATTGCAGTGTCACCTATAGGAGAGACTGACAAGAAGCACATGCATGTCAGGACATGTGCTTTGTGGTCAAACCACAGTGTACAACATAACATGACTCCAACCTTTCTGAGAAGAATGGATGATGATTTGTGAGCGGAAGATGGTACTTTTTTGTTGGTTTTTTTCATGATGAGACAATTTAGTCATTCTGAGCTTGGTTCATTGTGACTAGCCTGGTATACAACCAATTATCAAATGTGTTCTGACATGTTAATTATTTTCCCAAATGGTGCAACACTTTTTATGAGCATATACATGAAATTAAGCCTGTGTGCGTGTTTAGTATATCAAACAAACTAAATGGCCCTCATTGGAAAAACCTTTCTCCTGGGAAGATAAACGAACAGTTGCAAAAATAAATTATCCATATGTTTTGATGTGATAGAATTTGGACTAGAAACCTGCAGGCATGAAGGTATATAAAGTGCATCTATCCAAGTTTTAAAAATCTGAAAAAAAATGTACTTTCTCTCTTAGGATGATTTAACTGATATAGGCAACCGCAAGTGTCATAAACAAACAACTTTAAATAATGGCTTTGATTTAAAATGTGCTTTATAACCTTGACAGGCATCTCAAAGTGCTGTAGTACAGACACAATTATTCCTCTCTCCCCAAAGTGATAACAAAACATTTGCAACTCTGGGACAGACTGACTGAAACTTGGCTGCCAATTTGGGCTCTTCCAACCCCTCTGACCAACACTTATTAATCAAAATGCCTTGCCTAGGGACACATCAACAGTATGCACTAGTCGGAGCTGGGATTGAGTCAGTGCAGCTTTTCAATCCAACAATCTTCAGGTTTGTAGGGGAACACTACCCCAGGAGCCACTGCTGCCCAGTGGACTAACAGTTGTAAATTCGATCCATCTAAAAACATTGCAGGATCCTGGTAGAAACTGAGATCCACCACACCTCACAACCCATTATGGTCTGGGGTTGGAAGTGGACAGAAATGACTATTACTTTAGACTAGAGTGAAAGTTTGTAAACCAGTGACTAACTAATTGTAACAAATCCTTGTGGGAAGTGTGTGTCCCTGACTTGCAAGTCACCACACCACGTAATCCTATTATTTCTTCCAAGAGATGTTTTTCTGTCTCTCCCACTGTCTGCGCTTATTCACTCTTGCACATGTTTGAATGCAGAATTTGGCGCAGTGGATAGTGGGTTGTAGTCGGACCTTTCCTTATATGGGCGTTAATATGGGCAAAGGGGCATTGGTCAGTGGTCAACGGATGTGGGCCACTCCACCACACCACCCACCAGTTTCCACAATGAGACCCGCTTTTTCTGTCCTGCCAGGCACTTCCCTTTGAGTGTATTCCTGGCATTGGAAGTCTGTCATTTAGGTATTATGGATGCTTTTTAGCTTTTGTAGTGGTACACACAGGTCTGCTTACTTTGCACTTCTTTCAAAAATCTACTCAAAACCAAATGTTGATATGATAATCCAAGTTTTGAGTGGTGGGAGTGAAACCAGGTCTAAGAGAAGATTTGCAGTATGGGAAAAGAAACCATGGATGATTATCTTGTGAGGTCATTTGTAATGTGCCCGCAGGAGCCAAAAGCGCTACATTGCACAACATCACAGGGCGAAAAAATAAATAAATAAACAAAGAGGAAAAGGTGGTGTCCAAAGTGCCATTGTGGAATTACTTAAACTTTTTCAAATTTAAATAACAGTGAGCAAGTTATAGTTTGTTTTAAAATGTCAAATTGGTCTACAGCAATGCCGTTGTGCACCAAATTAACGTTTTAATATTAAAGTACAAGAGTCCTTCAGTATTTACTAATAACCAGTGGTGGAAGAAGTACTCATTTTTGTTACTTAAGTAAAAATACAGATATAGAGGTAAAACGTTATTCAAATAAAAGTAAAAGTATCACATGGCAAAAAATCTACTTAAGTAAAAGTATTAAAGTACTCGTTTAAAAATGCACTTTAAGAGTAAAAGTAAAAGTATTTCACACATGTGTTGTTAATTTTTTAATTGATTAAAAATTATATTTTGGTCAACAGTAACAATACGAATTAGTTTCTCAATTTTTCTTATGTATTTTGTGTATTTATTTTAGTTTGCTCAAAGCCAGAGCTTGAACTCGAAAACTTTAGTCAGGATGTTACCACCCCTCAAATCATATGAAAAGTACTTTTTACTTTTCAGTCCTGTTCCAAAATGTAGTGGAGTAGAAAGTATAGATACCTGCTCTCAAACGTAGGGAAGTAAAAGTAAGTAAGTAAGTATCCACTGTAAAATGTACTTAAGTAAAGAACAGATACCTAAAAATTCTACTTAAGTACAGTACTTTACTACTTGTACTTTGTTACCTTCCACCACTGTTAATAACTATTGCAAAGAGTACATGTTTGTCATTACAGGCTGCATCAAACATTGGCAATGACTATGGAAAATGGCCTGAATTCTTTATTTTTAGTGTCTCATAACTCTGAAACAATAATTTATAGTTTATCATATCACAGCCTGACAGAATTGGGTTATTGTAAAGACATGGAAAAAATATTTGGCCGGCGTTCGTACAAATTGTCTCAAATGGAATACAAAACAATAACAAAGTTTTTATTCAACTTGAATAATTGTGGCTCATTGGTAGAACATTTGCCCACACACCCAAAACAGTTAAAACTTTCAGAATTTTTATTTTCCAAAACCGCAAATTTTGTCTTACCTGATTGAACACTATGGCTGTAGGCCTTTAGTTGTTTAGTCGATTAATTGGTCAATTGGGGAACTCAGACATATTCTTTACCCTTTTTCACTTTGTTGCGTGTGTCATTTCCTTGGCACTCCACGTCACATTCTGTGTCTTACGTGCTTGGTAACTTCCACTAGACTGCAAGTCATAGCCACTTGCGAAATCCTTGACAATTTGGATATTTGTCACAAACGGTAACTTAAGCTACCATAACTGTAAACACAAATAAATGCCCACCAAAACACTTAGAATGATTTCCCAACTGACTGTCTTGGTTTTTCAGACACTGAGAATACATGAGAGGAAAAGCGACTAGACAAAAAATGCAAATCTATGGAAAAGAACGGGACTATTTGCCAGTGTGGCCAGAGGTAGGTGCCAAGTATGATGTCACGGAGCAAAGCAGCCACAATATATCCAGTCCTTATTCATTTTTCATCATCATAGCTAATCATCATATCACTCTGAGCCATGCTATAGATGCCAATATCAACATAAAAGACCACAAAGTTTAACTAAAGAGTCAAGACTTTTTGTGTAGCCCCCTTGCAAACAGAAGAAGTTTCACAAATACTTCAGTGCTTGTGTCAGGGTATGAGAAATGAGACACAGTCCATGACTATAACTTAATGATAGTATGAGTGTTACATGGGTTATAGTAAATCCAATGTGCTAAAGCCATTGATTTTAAAAAGGGGATGTCACTTTTCTTCATGGCCTTGTTTTAATGGATTCTCAAATTACATACCTTTGACTTTTAACATAGCCAATATTTCAAAGCTATAGCATATGTTCTCAGGTAAGAACAATCTAATCAGTCTGGGCGACAATAATAGCCTGCACGGGTAGTCTACATTTTTTTCCTTTAAAGCAGAATTGTTCGAATGTAATTTTTGCCAGTCAAAACATAAACTAGTATTTCCATGGTAAACAATATAAATTAGAAATATTATTTTCCATTACCAAAATATAAATCAAGTCTTTCAGGCCTGAAGGTTCTTCTGTAACACAACAGCTTAAATTGACATATGCAATAATTTAATAATATAAATGATGATAGAGGCCTAGAGATTACAGGGTTTCATATTAAAAAAAAAAAATTAAAATGATGGCATCATTGTTGATGGTAAGTTCTACTTTAATGCAGTAATTACAAAATCCAATGATCTTCAATAAGGACTTTGAAGTTTTATGCATTCCATCCCATATAGGTCCCATACTAAATGGATCCACATAGATTGTCCACTCTAAATGCCCATAAGAAGCCAGCAGTGCCCAGACATAGGCTGGGGCCCCACATACAATGCTAGATGAATGTTCTCCATTTGTCATATGTAATATTCATAAATACCTAAAATGTAGGGTATGAACCTGGGTTGCCACTACCTTAACCTGCACATAGAGGACACATACAAGTTTTTTCATTCTCATTATAAACAAGCCATGCCTCATGTGAATGCTCAGAATCTACAGAATTCACTCACTGAGCTGCAGAGGCTAACCTGGCTCGCTCCAGATTGATATGCTGCTCTGTGATCAGTCAGCCCGCCCGCTTAACCTTACAGTGGGAGTCTCTCAAGATGGATTCTCGTGAGTTTGTGAACTCACAAATATAATGTGAATCCATCTTGCTGTGCAGAGGCTGCACTAGCACTGATTACTGATTAGCTGAAGGTGCTGGTTAGTTAGTTCTGATTCGAGAGAGTCCTTACAGTTCCTTTAATGATTTGTCCCTTGCCCTTCAGTTAGCACCCAAGATTATGAAACCATAACGGGTTTGCATTTCAGGGTCACAGCAAGGGACACAACGTAAAGTAATTTCCGTGGAGTAATTTCATTCCAGAAATGACTAACCATCCAGGTGACTAAAATTGTGTAAAGATTTGGGTGCCCCTGACCTTCTGCATTTTGCACGTTTGGTATATGATTGGCTATGACCACAGAATGGGCGGGGTCTTTTTTCTGGCTGCACCAATAAAACTCAGCTGCTACTTACCACTGAGAGAAAAACACAGTTGGGATGTGCAGACTGCTACTAGAATGAACTCTCTGTTGTGACTTGTGCATCTTTGATCGCATTTAGTTTTACGCTGGTTTGTGAGACTGGTTAACTTTTTGAGCGTTTTATTGTTCCTCACTTAGAAGTTGCATGTTTTACAAAATGTCTAGGACAGCGAACAGCGTTCTCGTCACTCTGGCCATCCTTTTCATTTGGCGAGTGGAAAAACTAGCAGAGGCCTGTAGCTGCTCTCCTGCGCATCCCCAGCAGGCGTTTTGCAACTCAGACGTCGGTAAGTGAAGAAACATTTTACAAATTTAAGATAAGGAGCACGTTACTCTGCTTTATAGTTTATGCCTAGCACACAGGGTCGGGTCCATAATAGACTATAGTGGCCTATTATTTACACATCTGGAACTATGGAAACTTCTGACTCATTCTAGATGCCCCCTCCCACCTCTGTAATGTCCTGTTGACAGTGGAGAAGTTTTATAGCCCACAGTCTTATTGCAGTGCTTTGTGCATATGGTGGTGGGCTGTAGTAGGTGAAAAAGTCCCCATGAGGTACTTGTAATTTAAAGTTGGCTAGGAATAGTCCATGTACCTAAACTATATACTCTATGTAGTGTACAAAAAACATTTCATTTGGTTAATTGGGCTTATAGTTCAACAGTAGGCTATCTGTTCTAGTATTGGCTTTTCATGGTTTTGGGTGTGAGGTAGGCTGTGAGTGTCCCAGTGTAAAGAAGAGGTCCATTCAAAAGTTGTCCTTGCTTTTGGATCCAAAGATTTCACAATGTTCTCTTTCAGAGGATAAACCTTATAGGTTACTATGTATACAGCATTAGATGAGTTTGAAATAAAGCTTCATTTTGTTTTACTAAAATTTCACTTAACCAGTGGTAACAGAAGTCCCATAAGAGCTGAGTTCAGTTAACAAACTTTGACAGTGCCACTAAACACCAGGGCCATTGATACCTTTAACTCTCCATACACTATCAGGGTGGTGGTATGTGTCTGAGATGGAAAAAAAATAATGAAAAGTGATGTTTTGGCACATTAAGTTGTTGGCGGAAACTTTGCAAAGGCGACTGACTTCCCGCTGTAATGATGTGGTAATTCTGCACAGTAAGACATTTGAAGGAGAAACTACCATTTAGTGAAAGTATGACTTACTCAACACAGAAGTGTGGGGTCAGTTTGGAAAACTACTCAAATGTATTTATCAAGCTTTTTATAACTGCTAATCATTTAGCCATTTAAACAACTCTGTTTTATTTGGTTTACCTCATTTCAGTGTTTCCTTAGTTTGTTTTACTGTTCAGGCATAATGTTCTTTTCCTATGTCCAGTCCAAAGGAAAAGTGTCTTTTGGCTGGAGTTGAGGAATGCCACTGGTCATGCTGTGTCATGTATTTGCTTCCCTCTGGTTCCTCCTAAAAGTGAATGGACTTCCGGTATAAACAGCCTGTGTGCAAGCTGTTTAAACATTAAAACCAGATTTCCCATCATGCAATCAGACTTTATCAGCTGCAGCTTGCTTCACTATAATAATAGTATAATAGAATATCAATATGAATATGAGCTGCTTAGTGCTACTTCACTTTACCAAAGTCCAGCCACTGAGTGGGCTCCTGGAATCAAACAAAGCGGGAAAGACCCTACAATTATGACTTCTTTTCGCTGGGCAGTATTTACTGTATGGGTTTGTACAAACAAACATTTACTGTAAGAACGGCCATGACCATACTTACTGTATGAAATCCTAAGGCTGCTATTTTTTCCCCACATTCACCAGTATTATTATTATTTTTTTTAGATTGTTAAATATTTGCAGTAGAAGAATATTTCTAAACTGCCCTTTCTATAATGGGATTAAAATGTGACATTCTCCTTATTAATACTAATATAATACATTCTACAAACTGCATGCTGATGCAGCATGGTTGGTCGTTTCCCAGGCATCTGATTGTTCACATCTGCTTATGATCCGATCTCCTGAAACCATCCTTTACCATAATTTTGTATATTTCATACCAATATAGTTTCTTTACTTTATATGTCACCAGTTATTTGCTGTGATTGGCTCTCGATCAATTGTCAGCACACTTGTACATCTGGAATTACATGAAAGAGGTTTGCTTCAGGCGTTACTCATGATTTCCATTGGACACATGCCTTTTGGTCTCTGTAGCTTCAAGGCTTATCCATGTTGGTCTAATAATATTTGGCATGAATTATTACAGTTTTTCCTTCTTGACTAAACAGTGAATCTTGAGTGAAAAGACATAACAAGTGAAATAAAAAGGTAGATTTGCATGTCAGCATCTTGATCCAGACTGCCCTGCCGAGACGCAGAGGCCCGGGAACCATTCGAGTTCAGCGTTTAAGAATGCTGACTGGTTTCCTCTGTGCTTTGAGAGGGCAGGCACAAATTCCTTCCTTTGATTGCAGCTGATGAAACACTGATGTCCCACTGTTTCGCAGTACCTGGCGCATGCTGAAAGCCTCCCATAAGCCAAAGCAATGTGATGTGGGAAACTACCTTTAAGTTCACACATGTAGAGATAAAATGTTTTTAGCTGCATTATTGCAAATGTAAACCACTATGTGCATTTCAGTTATCCGAGCAAGAGTAGTTGGCTCTCAGGTGATTGATGCTGGCAATGACATCTATGGGAATGCCATCAAAAGAGTCCAGTATGATGTGAAGACGATCAAGGTACTGCTTATGATCTGGCTTTCTTTTCCTGTTTGTGATAATTTTTCATGTAATGTTTTGTTTCTACTATAAGATGTTTAAAGGTCCCAACCGGAATTTTGATGTGATCTACACTGCACCCACTTCTGCCGTGTGTGGGGTGACTCTAGAAGCCAACAGCAAAGAGTATCTTATCGCAGGTATAGCAACAACATTTTAAAAACTAGTTTACGAATGTCTTGTTTGTTTATTTTTTTTTAAATTTATTTATTTTTTTAACAATTAGGTAAAATGGAGTCTGATGGGACAATGCATGTAACCCTGTGCGACTTCATTGAACCTTGGGAGGGGCTAAGTGCTACACAGAAGAAAAGTCTTGTTCAGCGCTATGAAATGGGTTGTGACTGCAAGGTAGGATTTTATTTATTTATTTATTTTTAAATGTTTTGGAAATTAAAAGAAGGTCCGTGTTTGAATGGTTTTTTTTTGTTTGTTTGGTTTTTTTTTTAGATTACTCACTGTACCTCCATCCCCTGCACAATCAATGGACCAGCAGAATGCCTATGGACAGATTGGGTGATCGAAAAGAGTGTGAATGGAAATCAGGCCAAGCATTTCGCCTGTATCAAGAGGAGCGATGACTCCTGTGCCTGGTATAGAGGGTCTGCTCCACCAAAAAAGGACTTCCTGGACATTGAAGACCCTTAAGTCCAGCACTGTGTTTTTGAAATGTCTGCATTTACCAGGAATCTCACATGCAATAATTGTACAATACAAATGCAGGACTCTTGTACCACAAAACCTGCACTTCAAAATCAACTACTATAAAGCACTTCTTCCCCACAAACCACTTTACTTTGAGCTGATATAAAGGGGTCTTCATAATGCAGTATTACATTATACCTGTATTCATGTGCTGATGTCTTTGTTTGTACTATAACTATAATTAAAGTAAATGTTTAAATGTTTAATCAGTAGTTTTACTGGAAGCTGGCAACCAGTCATTATGTCAAACAAAGCACGAGAACTGCCTTTTGCCTGTTGGTTTAGCATTTTCAGTGTGTTTTTAATGTTTTATATTCTTCAAATAATGTTGTTAACAAAAGGAGAAAATGCACTTTGCACACATGTGGATCAACAATTGTTCTATAATAAATGTTTGCGGAGGATTGAATCTTCCTTTTTGTACTTTCATGCAATATTTTATCAAATCTTCATTTGCTTTAGTAGGCTTATTACCTTGCTATTTTTTATTTGATGGGATATTTTAAAATGAGTAATTGTTTCAATACAGCTTGATAGCTATGTCTCTGACTGCAGCTTGGGTAAACAATGGAAGAACCTAGTTAGAAAGAATAAAGTGTCATGAACAAAATGTGACAGTCTCCATGTCTTAGCCTATTGTATATTATTTTTAAACTTTAATTTTTAAACTTTTGCTCTTAAAAACAATTGGCATGCAGTTTAAATCTGACACGTTGACTTCTCAGGATCTTCAATAGCCGACCCATAGCTTATTAAATTTAACCTACAATGTTGTTGCCACCTGGCGGAGAGTCTTGGATAGGCATCCATAGACTTTGACAGTGACAGTACCTCAAGAGGCTTGCAGTTCTCATGTGCCATCAGCGACCAAAAGTGTGCCAAATGTCACGTTGCATGGCTCGTGTTGCACAAACACAAGCCAATTGCTGCATACATCTGAATTCTGAAGAAGGCCAAATAATTGATAGCCTGTTTATTGGGAGTCAGTTTCTATATGCCGTAAGCACAGATCAAGTGTCCACCAAGCAAGTTCAAACAAATAAGGCCGCCTATCTCATTAAAAAAACTGTTACCATGTATCATTCCAACTGCATCAATGGTAAACAGCGTCCTCTTGTTGTAGGCCTACAGCACAGCGCCAATCTGTTGTTTGATTGGCTAACACAATGTGCATCTACATTGCTTCTTCTGTGATTGGCTCTTCAACACTGTCAATCAGGCTTTGCCCCGCCCTCTTATAATGCAGCATGGGCGAAAATACCAAACCCAAGTGCTACAGCTGAGAAAGCGAGACCTTCTTACACTGCGCATTTCTCTTTCTAAGCAAAAGGTAAGCGAGTGATTGGAATTTGATTGGATGCCAGGTTCATAAATCTGTACTTTGGACATCATGTCGTAGTGTAAATTGGAAGGATTAGGCGTCTACAACTTGTCAATCCCGGGGACGCCAAGGTGCTAAACCACATTGCAGCTCACGGAGACGCGAGCCACGTTAAGTTAGCCGATAGCTTCTGTGCTAATGTTTCTGTGTCTGTCAAATATGGACAAATGTGACAGAGCAGCAACTTCTAACTGTATGGCTTACACAATACTCCACGTGTTATGCTTTACATGTTAACGTGGAATAAGATGTGCCATTGTCTCCACGTTGCGTAAAGCTCTATAGCCAATGTGATCATGATTAGCAGCACTGTAGCTTTCTAGCTGTGACAGTGGCTCTGACGATTGGCACATGTAATGTAGATTGTAGACCTAGAGTTTGTCACGAAAATATTTTTAAATTAAGTAGAATGACAAACAAAATCTACCAAGAGGCTTTCATTCAGCAGGCGAATTTAGTTTTATTTAGGCCTATTCAGGTTTTATTTAGGCTAACCTGGATTAAAAACATAGCCTCTGTCCGCCATAAGTGTTAGAAATGAGCGTTTGACGTAAACCTGGGCTGTAGTGCAGTGGAACAGTTTTAGAGGTAGAGGGCTTTCCCACAATCATATCGGTTCGATCCCCACTCCCAAGGCAGTTAATTTGTATTGTGTCCTTGGGCAAGACACTGTGCGATACTAGTTTATGAATATGTCTGATTATATTAAAGAGGCACCCCATTTCACAAAGCTAGTGTGCAGTGAAGGTAGAAAAGTGCCTTTAAGACTTATACAACATTGAATATTACACTTGACTTGAAGTAGGGAAGTGTCTCAAATCACAAAGAAATCCTGTATTTATTATGTATTAACAATGATAACGTTACAAAATGTAATCAACATGAATTTTCATCCCTCAATTTAGTAAATGTACTCGGTGTAATACTGTATCTTAGACCAGGCTGGAGACAGTATAACACATTATTTGCACAGTTCAAACTGTTTTTATGCACATGCCTTTGTTCAATATTTTCTTATAGAATACAGAAGAAAGGTCATAGCAGCTGCACAAAACAGTTTGGGAAAGAATGGATTGAATTTTTTAAGAAAAAGCTGTATAGTTTTTAATATCAAAAAGACACAAATGAACAGACTTTGTACTGACCCTGTCCACAGCACTACTTTTTAGGGCTCTCGATAATGAAGTGGGAGAACGCTACCAAACTCCTGTAGATAGATGCGTGAGTGATTTATTACCTCATAATTACACAATGTTCTAATGTAAGTAACTTTCCTTTAGTGACTGTTAACAACCTGGTCAGCTATTTCTTTTCTTGTCCCAGGTGGTTCTGATGTTTTAGTTGTTCTAGTATCAGCATCCCATGTGAAGGTCATTGTGCCCTTGTGCATACGATGCATGTTCATTCTGCCTTCCTCTCTCCTCTCTTGATGACGTCACTGCCCACTCAGATGAACACAACCCTGATCCTCCATGTCCTCCCCGAGTCACTCATGTGTACTCTGAGCAGTAGTATATTGTTATTGGAACATAAATTCTGATTCCTTTCCATATTTGACCCAGTGATGTTGGGTCTGGTCCGTTGAAAAAAGTTCTATCAAAAATGATAAGTAAAAACAACAACAAAACCATAATTGTGTCCACATTTTAAGAACTATTCTTGTGACAGAACTTTTTTTTTTTTTTTTTTAGTGTATTCTAGTGACACAGGTTTATCATGGTGGGTTCACATTAAATAGCACTATGCAGTATTATGTAATTATAGGTGGGGTATCGATTACAGGTGACGATGTTTGTTCTCCACTCAGTTCACCACTTGTCAGTCACACCTAACCTGACTGTCTTATGCTTTTTTTCTGCAGTAATGTTTCAACAATGCCGATAGTAGATAAACTCAAGGAGGCACTGAAACCTGGACGGAAGGACACTAGTGATGAAGGAGATCTCAACAAATTGCTGGCGTCTTCAGCAAAAAAGGTCCTTCTGCAAAAAATTGAGTTTGAACCTGCCAGCAAGGGATTCTCCTATCAGCTAGACAGTTTAAAGAACAAGTATGTGATCCTCAATCCCAAGAACGAGGCTGCACCTGGACAGAAGGTTGCAGAGCCTGTCCAAATCAAAAGGCAAGGTAAGAAGAGACATGGCATCTTAAGAATGATGTTGTCATCGTAGAGATTATTATTTTTAAGGCATGTAATGTAAAAAAAAAATGTATCTATTTCAGCCTCAGAAAATGTCATTGGAAATCAGAGCGATGGGATCCCAGCTCCTCAGAAATTCCTTTTTCCTGGTAATAAGCTGACCCTCAAATGGGAGCGAGTGTACAGAGTGGGAGCCGGCCTCCACAACCTCGGGAACACCTGCTTCCTCAACTCTACGGTGCAGTGTCTCACCTACACACCGCCACTCGCCAACTACTTACTCTCAAAGGAGCACAGTCGGGCTTGTGAGTAGTGAATAGATTTCACATGGTAAATGCCAAAAGTATTCTCCAAAAGAAAGTAGAATAAATCAACCTTGTGTTTTGCAGGTCACCAGTCAGGATTTTGTATGATCTGTGTAATGCAGAATCATATTATCCAAGCCTTTGCCAACACTGGTAATGCCATAAAGCCAGTCTCCTTCATCAGAGACCTCAAGAGTAAGTTGCATCACCCTCCCTTCACATTGCACTGCACTCACTGAAGGTTTGGTGAGATGTCCGACACCTGACTTTTGCTGCTAGAGGCTCAGTGATGCAACATCGATTATAGCCTGTCGTGTAACGGCAGCGCGTAAGTGGAGCACTGCATACAAGCTGTGAATGAACACTGTGAAGTGGGAGGAGATGACTAAACACAATATAGCTCGCACTTGCCTTCAAATCCCCTTTGCACCGGACCTACTTTTCTGTGCTGGTGAAATGGTGTTGTTCTGCGCCCCTCCCTCCCTGTTTCTCAGATGCCCTCTCTGTCTCCTTGTGACTGCAGCCTGGGAGGAACGGCATTAGCACAAAACGCACTATCCACCTCCTTGGTGTTTTAAGCCAATACAGACATTTAGCTTATCAGCTATATCCTTATCTTATTTAGCTGCAGTTATTATTTTTTATATATAAAAGTTTGAACTGCACATGTGGTAAAAGTGTGTTAAACCTCATTTAGTTCTCACAAGAACTACGCTCAAAGGCTAGCAATCTGATATTGGCATAAGGTTTTTATTACATCTATGCTAACATGCCCAGTTAAAGATGCCATGGAATGACATTTTTAGTTAAATAGTTGCTAAATCTTCTAATTGTAACTATTTTTTTTAGACTTCTGCTCTGTACTAAATAAACCATGAATGTGCATGATAAAAGTCTGGTTGAAACATTGGAGCACTTGCACATAAAGCTTTTTAATGCACTAATGGTTGTGTTTAGAGGCTATAATGCACTTTTATTTTCCTCAGAGATTGCTAGACACTTTCGTTTTGGCAGCCAGGAGGATGCTCACGAGTTTTTGCGGTACACCATTGATGCCATGCAGAAAGCCTGTCTTAATGGCTACCCGAAGTAAGACCTCATAATTTTACAGACTTAAAATTATCATTTACTTTTTTCTACTTAATATTTATTTGTGTGTTTTTAGACTTGACAGGCAAACCCAAGCCACAACGTTGGTTCACCAGATCTTTGGAGGTTACCTCAGGTCAAGAGGTAGCTGGATTTCCCTGTTTTTCTATAAATTCACTTTGCTCTTAATGGGCTTGTTGAATTATTAAATTTGTCTTTCAGTGAAATGCTCTATTTGTAAAAGTGTGTCAGATACATATGATCCCTACCTGGACATTGCTGTTGAGATTCGGGTACGCTGAACATGCAAATCTACAATATAATATGCATGTTGTTGCAGCTATAACCTTATCACTTATGTTTGGGTTACCTGGGTTTTTAGCAAGCTGCCAACATTGTGCGTGCTCTGGAGCTATTTGTCAAACCAGATGTGTTGAGTGGAGAAAATGCCTACATGTGTGCCAAGTAAGTTGCGTTGAAATACAAATAAATTGTTTTCTCATCAGATTTATTGAAGATTGAAATAATAACTTTTATGTAGGTGCAAAAAGAAAGTGCCAGCTACCAAGCGCTTTACGGTTCATCGAACATC